>LBNU01009757.1:4668-74196 GCA_014162995.1 Artemisia annua | reverse complement strand
GGACGGCAGAAACCAGTACACTATGTAAGTCGGACGCTGCATGAAGCTGAAAAAAGGTATGCACCAGTAGAAAAGATGGCCTTGGCACTCCTTCACTTGTCCAGAAGGCTACGAAGGTACTTCGAGGCCCACCCCATCAAAGTCATAACAGATCAACCTATCAAGCAAATATTGAACAAAGCCGAAGCTTCCGGACGGCTGGCCAAATATACCGTAGAGCTCGGAGGCTACAAAAAACGAGACTTATTTTTTGGCTGAAACTTATTTTTGAAATTTAAGCCCCATGCAAGCCCCTCCCAAACACACTAATTTGTCACAGTTGCCCATCTCATTAATTAAACCATTTGAAATTAGCTTTATATCACCAAAATTACCATCATACCCTTGATGATAAAAGATAAAGTTTAATGTTTACGTACATATATACTTATTATTATTACTAGTTGGTTACCCGCGCATAGCGGCGGCGAAAAAGTATAGTTATAATAGAAATATAATGAATGAATAGCTAATTCAACTCTCCCACAATTCCGTACCCGCTTAGTGAATTCGTTACACAACACTCCGAAAGAATATGTGTTCGTTGTATGTGTTTGTTTGAGTTTCTCGTAACTTTCCCGTGACATTATTATTCTCGCATAAAGACCCTCACAACTTTGTATCCGTCAAACTCCCTCAATAGTTATAACTTTGACGAATCAAGTTTGTATTGATTCAAATAACAGTTAAAGTTGTAAAATTTTGAATCAAAATAACCCATTAAAAATACAAAAACTAAAAACTTATAAAAATATATCAAAATGGATGTTGAATTAAAGAGCACAAAATTTTAGAAAATATGGTGAAATTAGATTATTATAAAAATAAATAGATAAAAAGATATTTCAATTTGAAAATAAATGTAATTTTTTAGTTGAGAAGTGACACATGTCACTCTATAATTGGAGCTCATTATCTAAATTTTTAGTGGAGCCCACAACTTAAATGTTTTATATAGTAGTTTAGATTATTATTATTATTATTATTATTATTATTATTATTATTATTATTATTATTATTATTATTATTATTATTATTATTATTATTATTATTATTAAATTTAAGATCATTTGAGGACAAAACTTTTCTTACATACAAAGGAACTAATCTCCACCATCCATCTTCCCTCCATCTTTATTTGATTTAATGGATGAGATTAATCACAACAATTTAAAAAACTCAATTTCATTTTTTTTTCAAATATTAATATCTTTCAAACCGTTAATCGTTAAAAGAAAAAAAATATACCGTTACGACGAGCATTTAATTATCTTTCTATAGATAGGCACTTTGATATATTTTCGACAAATTTTTTTCCGTTTTTTTATCGTTTTTTTTCGTGGCCGAAAATATCACATGTGAATATATATTATATATAATTATATATACTATATATATAGTTAGTATATATATAGTTATATATATATATATATATACTATATACTAAATTATATATAGTATATATATATATACTATATATATGAAATATATACTATATATATAATAACTATATATAATACTATAAGACGACGAGAGAGAGAGAGGAGAGAGAAGAGAGTTAGGATCAAATAAGAACGATTCATTTAAAGGATACAGAAGGAATAAGAAGAACTATAAACGGGCTCAATCTCGAGATGCACAGACCTAAATTAGATGCCTCTCTATAATCTTAGACTGCATTAACACGCACCTATGTAATATTTTCTAGCTTCTTTAATAGATGCTATATACGTTATTAGAATGCATTTCATAAGTTTCTCTTGTTTTTGTTCCCCTACACGTGCCAAAACTCAATGAAAATCAATTTGCACCATTCTATAGCATCGAATTAACTTTCGACAACCTCAAGATGTTCGCATCTATATGAATAGAAATGCATCTAATGCAAGTTGTTGCCTCTCAAGTGCGTGGTTTTGGTCACTTCTTACCACTTCTTATTTTAATTTACTTCTTATTGGATCCCTACTCTTTATATATATATATATATATATATATATATATATATATATATATATATATATATATATATATATATATATATATATATATATATATATATATATATATATATATATATATATTTGAACGACACATATCACATGTGATATATCATATGTGATATTTTCGGCCACGAAAAAAAACGTGAAAAAAACGAAAAAATTTTTTTTTTGTCGAAAGTATATCAAAGTACCCGTCTATAGAAAGATAATTAAATGCTCGTCGCGATGGTGTAATTATTTTGGCTTAACGATTAACGGTTTAAGAGATATTTAAATTATAAAAAATGAGTGAAATATTAAATGCTTTTAATCTCAACCATTGATCTCTTTTTAGATGGATGGTGGGAATGAGTCTCATGTAAGAAAAGTTTTGGACTTAATATAACTCGACTCTTATTATTATTATTATTATTATTATTATTATTATTATTATTATTATTATTATTATTATTATTTTAAAGCATTACGTACATATTGTCCAAATTGTTTTGATATTTTACTTTAAGATGCCTTATTGTTATGCCGCAGGTGGTTAAAAACCATACCGAACATATGACCAGACCTTTGAAATGACATAATGAATTGATACTGATGCTACTCTTTATTATTAACTTAAATGTGTCACAAAGTAAAAATCAATATATTTCCCATCCAAATGTATAAAGAAAACGATATAGGATTGGCGAAACTTCATTTCTAGAAGACACGGATGCATTAATTGTCAATCTCAAAATTGGAATGATTTTCTCGCGATACTACTATCATGCACAATCCCCACCCAGGTTAAAGTTTAACACACCGCCACCTCAATGCCACATCAGCTTTAACATTTTGATGAACCTGAAATTGATGAACCTGAAATTTGATGAACCTAAAAAAATTGATGAACACAAACATTTGATCAAATTTGATGAACCTAAAATTGATGAATCTGAAAAAATTGATGAACCTGAAATTGATGAACCAAAGTAACTGATGAAAAAAAATGTCTTTTTTAAAAATCAGTTAATAAGATTCATCAGTTAATATGGTTCATCAGTTAAAAAAAATGAATCTTACATTAATAAAATAAACGATGAACGTTATTAGAAATAACTAATGAACAATATCAAAAATAACTGACGAGCATTATTTTTTCGAAAACTTCTAAATATTATAAAAATAACTGATAAACAATGTCACAAATAACTGATGCCGATAAACATTGTGTTTTCATTAAAAAGTTGGTAAATAGGTGAACAATACTAAATCTCTACTAAATCAATCATTAATTGAACTACACAAATTATATAAAGTTAAAATAATTTCACCTCTTTATCAATCAAACTCATCAAAACACTTTTCTCCTCTTTTACATTTTCTCCATAAAAAAAAGAGTTCATCAATGGCCCAAAAAAAAATCAGACCCACAAACAAAAAGTGCTGTCATTTGTAATAGTGGTTATACCGAGGTGAAGTTAATAGTGCTGTCAACTGATGAACTCATCAACCTTTCTCAAAAAACTCACAAACAAAAATGCTAAACTTTTCTCTTCTTTTACTTCTCAAAAAACTCATCAACCTACTGATCTTCCATTTTTTTTTTTATTTCAATAGATCTTCCATTTGTAAACAAATAAAAATCAAATAGTTCTTCCATTTTTTCATCATAAAAAGTTTAGCAAAGCAATTCCGACCAATTGGGGATGGTGGTTATACCGAAAACAAATGGATCGAGAATGAAAGAGCTCCGATCAACAGCAAAATGAGGATGACGGCGATGGTGGCTGTTTGTAATGGAATTTTCTGGCGTGTTCGAAGGTGGTGGCATCGTTGCGGTGGTATCAGATCTGATGGTGGTGTTTGTTGTTGTGTTTACCGATCAATATCCGATCTGTTAATAGTGGCGGTTGTTGTTGTGGTTACCGGTGACGGTTGAATTTCCGGCAAAGGCAACTTCTCCATAATCGAATTCTTCTTCGTTGTTGATCAGTGTGTGTTTTCAGTTTTAACTTTTTTTTTTTTTTTGTGTTTGTATGGAAGAGAGTTATGGGGAATAAAATTACGTAACTATCCTTTGGGGGAAAAAAAGAAGGGGGACACATGGCAGCACCAAATTACTTTGTAGACTTTTTAAAATTTACTACTTTGCAAGTAATCGGGATTCTACGTACATATTGTCCGAATTGTTTTGATATTTTACTTTAAGATCCCTTATTGTTATGCCACAGGTGGTTAAAAACCATACCGAACATATGACCAGACCTTTGAAATGACATAATGAATTGATACTGATGCTACTCTTTATTATTAACTTAAATGTGTCACAAAGTAAAAATGAATATATTTCCCATCCAAATGTATAAAGAAAACGATATAGGATTGGCGAAACTTCATTTCTAGAAGACACGGATGCATTAATTGTCAATCTCAAAATTGGAATGATTTTCTCGCGATACTACTCATCATGCACATTCACCGTTAGAGCATGCACAATCCCCACCCAGGTTAAAGTTTAACACACTGCCACCTCAATGTCACATCAGCTTTAACATTTTCACCTTAACTAAAAAAAAAAAAAAAAACACCAACAATCATAACTCAATTTAACTAAACTTTTCAAATATTTTCAAATTCAACCATAAACTAAAACTAATGGTGCGTTTGGTTTCCTACTAAGGGAATCAAACTATCACTATGAAAGTGATAGTTTGTATTTGTTTAGGATGCTTGGGCCCACAACTATGACTATGAAAGTCTAATATATTTCATACTCCATATACAACTCTTGAGGGGGGAATGGATCTTTCATAGTTGAGGGACCCACCACTACTATCAAACTCATACCCATTGTCATTCCTCGCAGCATACCAAACGCACCCTAATACTTTATTTATTAAAAACCATAACATTCATTCTTAAAATATATTACCAAATACGAAGAAAAAAAATACAACACAACACAATTATTCATTCTTAACGCTTTGGCAATCCGTATTTTTCAATGATTCAGTCCTTTTCCATATTGTCCAACGCCACATAGTGTGGATCCTTGCCGGTAGTGTCGACTGTCGAGCAACAAAAATTCAATCTCCTTCAACCGTAGTTGTGTGTATTGGTTTTCTGTTGTCGCTTGGTAAGCCTTGGACGCATCTTCACGTTTTGTCTGATACTCTTCGCGCATAGCCTCCCCGAATTGTAACAACGAAACAGATCCTCCGGTACTTGTGCCCCCGGTGCTTGTCGTTGTCTCGGATTTCTGTTTCTTCGAAGCCCGCTTTTTCCCATCGGGCGTGGTTTTGCATCATGACCAAACAGCTTGGGGACACACCGGTTAAATCAACCCGGATCCGGTGACGTCCATTTTTTATGAGTTGCAAAATAGCCAAGCCGCCCTCATTATTAAACGGGCCGTTTTCTGCTCCTCCACGATACGTTTCTTTCACCCCCGCGGTGAGGAGTATCCATATCATTTTCTCTAACTTTTTTGATCGTGAGCACGTTTGTAATACGCGTTGAACTTCATGCAATCACGATTCAACGTCCTCCACTTTCCTTGTATCATATCTTTGCTGCGTACCTGAAAATTGTGTTTATTGAACTCATTTTGAACCAGTTGCCAAAACGTATCTTTGGCTTGGGAACGACCGACTAGTAAATCCTCGGTAGCGGTCACGTAACACTTTGCAAGTAATTTTTCTTCAGTTGCTTGCCAACGTGTGATGACGCATTCTTCATCATCATCGACCGGTATGGGTTCTTTGTTTTTTTTGGCCTTTCGTTTACCATGAGATTTGAATTTCCTTGGTGGAGAGGTAGGTGTTTCGGGAACTTCGTTTGTTTCCGTTTGAGAATGTTGTGATTGTTGAGTGAATTGGAGGTTTTGGAAATCGGTATTTAAGGAGTTTTGTTGTTGGCTTTCTTGCCAAAATTTTAACGCTTGATGTTGTTGGAAAAGTTCTTGACTCGACATACCGAATTGGTTTGGGTTATCCCTATTTGGATTTGACGATGAACCCGCGTATGGATTCCCCCACCCACCGAGGAGGTTCGTTAACGAGTCGTTGTCGTTGTTGTTCCCTTGTGACATTTATTTTTGGCTATTAGAAGTGTAGTTAGGTATAATGAGTAGTGAAAGTGAGAAAAAAAAAAGAATTGTGGTAAATGGGTATTTATATTGGTTGGGAAAAGGTTTTGAATTTTGTTTTAAAATTTTTTTAGCCATATACCCGTTAGTATACGTTGGGCAAAATGTTAAAAAAATTTTGAGTTTAACGGCTAGTAGCCGTGCTGAGGGTGTAGAGTGCAATTTATTTATTTATTTATTTATTTTTTGATTTTTTTTTTTATTTTTTTTATTCTTATTTTTTTTTTTTGTGTTTTGTTTACAAATCTTGGATGTTAACGCTGGGTTAAGCATCTAACGTCCCACGTTAACGCCTGAATAACGCTGGAGCACACAAGGGTTAACACCGTGTTAACGCGCGTTAAATGACCCTTAACGCAGGTTCATCGTTAACGTTGGGAGTGCTCTTAAGGTAAAAGTTTCTGCGAGTCACTGAGCGTTGTATAAAAAATCATATTTATTCATACATTTGGGTGGTGTACTGTGTTAATGTGTTATGCATAGGAGTGTTCTATCACAAATTAGTTGATTTGGATGCAACATCTACTATCAATGTAAAGATGATGGATCTAGTGAAAGAATTATTGAAATGAAAAGAGTGAGAAGAAAATGTAGTCACGTATTTTAAATAAGAAAAGAGAAATAATAGGGAGATGCATCTATTTTTATATGTGCATCTAATATTTGAGGTTGTAGTTTATTCTCATTCTTCTCATCTTAATTATACTATTTCTCATTTGATCCTTACTCTGTAAAGATGAAGATATATCGAATTTATATGATCAAAGGGTATAATGGTAATTTAAATAAGTAAATCTATTTCAAATAATTTAAATAATGAAATGAGCAAATATGACAATATTATGTTTAAATTGGGTATATATGATATTTTGATATTTAAAATTTTATATTTGATATATATGAAATTAACCCTATAAACAATAACCACATAAACCTGTATATTTGCATATTTTTCAAAAGATGTTTAAACAACATTGTTTAATTACGAGAAACAAGTAATTTTAGAATATATGCAATTTTTTTTTTAGTTTTTTTGTTATATGCAATGACCCCTTTGTTAAATTCGCAGTCAGACCCAGATTAAATATCCATTTTTACAATGCACGCATTTGTAAAAAATGACAATAGTTATGTTATAATCGATAGAATGTCATCTCTACGATGTTAAAACTTTTTTGTTGGCAAAACTTTCTAACTGACTTTTTTTTTTTTTTTTTTTTTTTTTTTTTTTTTTTTTTTTTTTTTTTTTTTTTTTTCGANTCATGTGTACAAAGGCAAGATGTTTTATATTATAGCAGTGTACCTGTCGCTGCAATAAATTTTTTCGATGAATAATGTATTTTAGTTTATTATATTCTTGTTGACAATAAATTTACGGATATCAAGAATTTTGTATAGCCCGTGCCCGTTCGGGCTCGAACCCGTTGAGCGCTCGAGCTCGTTTGGTCCGCGCCCGTTCGGGCTCAAGCCCATTTGGCCCATTACCCATTCGGGCTTGAATATTTGTATAATGTGTTTTAAAATTTGTAGCAGTGAAATTTAACGCAGGAATTGTGTTTAATTTGGTTGTACAATATGCTTGATAATTTGTATTTCTTATGTTAGGGTTGTTTTAATAACTGTATTAATTGTATTTATTGACCAGTTAAATAATTGACTACATTAAATTGCATTAATGTAGTGTTTTGTTATACACTATGCTTCTTGTCTTGTACGTATGAAAATTATGTGCATTAAAGTGTTGTACACTATGTTTCTTTTCTTATAAGTAATAATCATTAATAACATTGACGACTTTAATAGCATTAATGTTGTAGGTCTGAAAATAAGTTTGAAAATTATATCATGCTTATTTTGTTGTACACTAAGCTTATTTTGTTGTAAATCTGAAAATTGGTTGCAACTATTGTACATTGTGCTTAAATGGTTGTAATTTTTGGTGAAGATGTTGGAAAATACCTCGACAACAATCTGAAGTTCGATCGCGGAACGCTAGATCGCGAGTTGTATCGAGCACACGTAGCAAACACGAGAGACAAGATATACTACAAAGAACCGATAAGAATATTACACACGATATACCCTCAATGAACCCTTTATTAAAACCAATAAAGCTTTTGAGGAAGAAGAATAAATAACTAGCATCCCCCTCATCTCTATTTATAGAGATGAGGAGGTGGAAACCTTAGCTTGCACTCCAAGCTACCTAATCCTAGTTTATGTCTAACACCTAATCTAATTACAAAGTACACTTAAGCCCCTAATCTATGTTTAAGTTACTACTAATATATAACAATTTCCACCTTAGGAGTAACACTTAAACATAACCGATACTCAGCACCTTTTCCTCGTGCTGGAACCTCGGACCGGGGACCACCTTGTCGACCAGGCATTGTACTTTAGTAATTTTCCAAGATTAGCTTCCGTAGACTCCTTCACTTTCTTCTTTTCAGCAACATTACCCTCTGCACCCTCTTGACCGGGTACTTCGGTTACCGTAATGTCAGCCCCCACCTTTATACCAAGGTGTATATTTTCCTGCTCCTTTACCAAGCAGTCCGTGTTTGTCTTTTCTTCAAGTTGCTTGTCCTCCAACTTTCTTTGAGCCACTGCAGCATCATCATTACTAACCTGAACATCCTCAGCTTCACGATTCGCTTGAGCTCCCTGCAGTTCCACCTCAAACCAAATACGTTCATTAACCTGTACTCCATGGACTCCTGTTTTAACACCAGCACCAAGTTGTTTGAACCCAACTTGTTTATGACCAAGTTGTTTGAACCCAACTTGTTTATGACCAAGTTGCTTAAATCCAACTTGTTTTGAACCTCCATGCTTTTGTACACCAAAAGTCGTCACTTTTGCTTCAAGAGTATACACACAGTTTTCTTTCCTGATCCCAGTCATCATAACCCGACAACCTTTTATCACCTTGACTCTACCCATCTGTATCTTCAATAAGACCCACCTGAATCCATTACCAATTCAGTCATCTCATCATTCCCGACTACCATCAAGGCTTCTCCAAAGTAGTTGCTACCGTCGTCATCAGAAGAATCAGAATCCTGATCATGCTTACCCTTCTTGACGAACCCACTTGACTTCTTCCTTGGACAGTCTCTCTTCAGATGACCCTCTGAATGACATATGTAGCACTTGAGTTTACCAGTTCTACCCCTTGACTTGAACCGCGAACTTCCACCAGAATGAGCTTTCCTTGAATGATCTGACCCTCCCCTTACATATAACCCGTCACCAGTTTCTTCTTTTATGCCTTTAGTTCTTTTCTTCAAATCTCTTGAATTCAGAGTTGCAAGAACATCCTCCATTTTCAAGGATTCCCTCCCATACAACAATGTCTCCACAAAGTTTTCGTAAGACGATGGCAATGACGTAAGTAACATAAGTGCCTGATCTTCATCCTCAATCTTGATATCAATATTCGCCAAATCAAGTATCAACTTATTAAACTCATCTATATGATCAACCAGTTTCGTACCTGGACTCATATAGTACGTGTACAACTTCTTCTTCAGATACAGTCTGTTTGCTAAGGACTTAGTCATATATAGACTAGTCAACTTCGTCCAAATTCCTGCAGCAGATGTTTCCTTGGTAACTTCCCGTAAACCCGGTCTCCCAAACATAGAATCAAGGTACTGTATGCCTTTTTCATCAAAGCAGCCTTTTCACCTGCTTCCATGTCCGCGGGTAATGTCTCTAATGCAGCATCACATCCCAGCTGTACCATTAAAGCACGCATCTTTATTTGCCATAACCCGAAGTCATTCTTCCAATCGATTTTTTCGATGTCAAACCTAGTTATCGAACTAGCCATTCTTCTTATACCCTGCTAAAAACCTTGTCAAGTTGTTTCTTAACCAACTTTACCGACAAGCCTCACAAGCCGTGTGCAATATTCCCTTTTGTTGCTTAAAACCCTTTTTGCAAATCGAATTATTTAGAATAACCCTAAACCCTCGATTTCGAACAAGAAAACCAGATCGTAAACTTGAAATCCAAGCTAACCACGATCAAAACTTGAACCACAAGAAAACCCGCAACAAGAAGCCTTCGCATTACTAGATTTAGATTCCCTAAACCCAAAAACTTGAAGTCGATTTATGTAACCAATAAATCGAAAATCTTTTACGAAAAAAACAAGTATCAAAATATGTAATTCACTTTCAATCGTTATTTAATTCATAAAATCTAATAACGACAAAAAGGGAACTTCACTTTTAAACACTTTCAATCATTAGTCACAAAACTGCCCTTGTATTTGACAAAAGAAGATTAATCCTTTATCACCTTCGTAGTAATCACGTGGGTTTTAAAACCATAAACCTCTCATCGACCGATTGCTACTCCAAAAACCGTTTCGAAACCGAAACCGAAACTCGATATCTCGAACGAACTCGAAACCTCGTTCTAGCACTCGAACTTCGATGACCACAATAACCTTGGCTCTTGATACCACTTATTGGAAAATACCTCGACAACAATCTGAAGTTCGATCGCGGAACGCTGGATCGCGAGTTGTATCGAGCACACGTAGCAAACACGAGAGACAAGATATACTACAAAGAACCGATAAGAATATTACACACGATATACCCTCAATGAACCCTTTATTAAAACCAATAAAGCTTTTACAATTGAGGAAGAAGAATAAATAACTAGCATCCCCCTCATCTCTATTTATAGAGATGAGGAGGTGGAAACCTTAGCTTGCACTCCAAGCTACCTAATCCTAGTTTATGTCTAACACCTAATCTAATTACAAAGTACACTTAAGCCCCTAATCTATGTTTAAGTTACTACTAATATATAACAGAAGAGGTGTTTTTAATAGCATTAATATTGTTTGATAGAATTTTGGTCTTAAAATGACACCACACTTTATTTTGTTGTACAATATGCTTACTTTGTTGTAAGAAAATTGGGTGCACTAAAGTGTTGTAAACCATGCTTAATTTCTTGTAAGTCTTAAAATTTTGGAAAAAGAGTCATTCATGCTTTATATGTAGTATAGATAAAACCACCTTATGCTTTTGTAACTGATAAGCCTTTAAAAGTCTGAGGTTATAAGAGCACATTGTGTTTTTATAACCTCAAAAATGTGGCATAATGGTGGGAGCTTCGACTTCTTCACAGGAGGTATCAAGTTTAAACTCTACAAGCGGTAATTTTGAGTTCAACCTTTGAGCTCATATCCCAACGCAAATGTTTTGTAAGACTAAAGAAATTATGGCTTTTGGAGGATTGCTTTGAAATAAAATGTCAAATTGTGACAAAAGCCACAGTAACAAGGTTAATATATATTTTTTTTGGACGAATTACTTTTCTGTTTAGATAATTCATTTTATTATTCGACCAATTTTACCAATGTGTTGAGCAATTACTTGTTAGTAAGGCTACATATACAGATGCAACATTTGGATAGAGGGAACTCATATTTTTATATTTTATATGTGATGTCTCTACTACTTGTAAAGTATTTGAGATTATACATTTATAATCTTAAAACTTTAAGTTTATACACTTTATATGTCATATTTTAAAATTGTTTTAAAAAAATCAATAAGGTTGTAACATATATATTAATATTGATGGAAAATTAATTATGCATAAATCTGAACATGTGGCGACATTTAATTAGCTTGTAACAAGTCTATGTAATATTAAAATCATACATTAAACCTCCAAATTTAACCAATACTGGATGCAAAATATTGGTAATGACCACCATAAAAACATGACATACGTAAAACATAACATTCTCAATAATTATTTTATTAATGAAATTGTTTCACAGAGAGTACTATATCTGTAAGAGACTTTCACAAAAGAAGAAAACATATATAATCAAAAGACATTGCTCACAGAAAATGTTAATTATATGATACCCGTTGATTGGCTCAGAAACGGTCAACAAAAGTCAACCAATGAATTGGTCAACTAAAGTCAAACTATCTAAGGGCTCAATGCAAGTGTCCAAGGAGTATAGAATATTCCCGGGTCGTTTATTCCCCAGTGAGGTGTGAATTGTATTAAACGGATTTGTGATCGGGTGATTTTGAATTGGAAAGGGATTTGAATGATTACACTAAGGAAATAAAAATGAAATAGCTTAAACAAGCTATATGAACAAGTACGTAAAAGGAAATGACTTAAAAACGTTTAAAAATCTAAAAACGCGAAAGTTAATTTAAAACTACGTTAATGTACAAAATAAAACGCGAGTTTTAAGAAATAAAAAGCCTACGAATATGAAAATTACTTTTTTACGAACCTAATGACAAAAGAAAATTTTTGGAAAAAGAAAAATATTTTTTACACTATTATATTAATTATTATTAATTAAAAACTATTTAAATACTAATTAAACTAATTTAAATTATAATAAATAGTAAATGAAAAGTAAAAATTCTAAAACTTTTTCTAAAAATACTTAATACTATAAACAAGCTAGGAAAATTGTAAAAAGGTATAAAAGCTTAAAAGTAAGCAGAAAAATAAGCTGATTAAGCTTATTAAGCTAAAAAGGGAATAGATTAGTATAAAAATAAAAAGTGAAAACAATAACACTAATAACACACTAGGGCAGATGGTGCACCCTTTGGGTTTGAGTGTGCAACCTAGAGGTCCCAGGTTCGACCCATGCTCCCCACACTTTTGCAAAACATTTTATTTTTCAATTTTTCTTTTTGCAAAATACTTAAAAACAGATTTTAAACAACTTTTGAAAAGCACTATTTACTGAAAAGCTTTAAACAAGCTTGTGCAAACTATAAATCCCAACAGTTGGGCTTTTAGAAGTGAAAATGAGCTTATGCTTTCAAAAAGCTATCTAAAAAGCTAAAAGACTGGAGCTTAAATGAGATAAGCTAAAATCTACTGAGACAAACTTAGATTAAGCTAAAAATAATAAATTAAACAAGCTATAAGCACAAATTAAACTGGATCCAACAAATGAAAGAAGCAAACCCACACAGTCCAAACAGACTGATGGGCTACTTTAGCAAGCTTGCTTAAGCTTATCAAATAAGCTTCCAAGCTCAAGATGAGCCTGGAACCCACAAGTTGAGCTTAAGGGCTTCTCAAAGAACCCAAAATCTCATTCTAAGACCCTCTCACAAGCTCAAAAAGAGCTTGTGAAGTTGCCTCTTAACACTGAGGAATCAGTGTTGAGAGTGTGATGAGTCCATTTTGAAACCCAAAATAAGCAGTTGTAAAAAGCACAAGGGACATATTAAGCACAAGCACAAGTAGAGGGCTAGGAGGGCTTTACAAAAAACCAAATCACACAAGCTAAGGTTAACAATTGGAGATTGTGCAAGCTGATGAAATATGCTAGAAAAGCTGTGCACAGGACAACTATAAGATTAACAGCTAAATAGCAACTAATAAATAAGCATATTAACCAACTAACAAAAATAACTAAAAATACTCTAGACAAGATAAGCAGCAAAATATTCTATTCCTAAAAGCACAAGGTATGAAACTCAGTATTAAATCCTATAGAAAATCTACTAGTTAATTCAAAAACTTATTTACTGAAAATTTGACTTTTAAAGTAAAACTGCAAAGTTGACTAAAGTGAGATTCCAATGGATCCTACTGACTAATCTTGATGTGTTAAGGTATAATAACACTAAATTAAGCTAACTTGAACACTAATTAACTAATATGATAGATTATGTAACTTGTGATCCTAACAGTGATGTTATAAAAGAAATTTGCATAAGCTTTTGACTTTAAAAACAAATGACCACAGGATATTATGTTTTGACTGTGTTTTATGGGCCTAGTGTGAGTTATTACAACAAAGTTCAATCACTGAAACACTCTCAATATCCATGCACACTCCTGAACCAAACACTCCCATAAATAATCATTAAAGTGAGATTTCAAAGCATAAGGCAGATTTATACTTTACAACTGATTCATAAACATAAATACTAACATAGTAAACTGTTTTAAACTTAGAAACAACAATTTAAACCATTAATGCCTATAAATCACTTCTAAGCTAATTTAATAGTGAAAAAGATCATTAAAGCAACAATGAATTTCTCTGAACAAGAACACAAAATTCAGCAATACTATGACTAACTAACACCAAATAAGCACTAAGGAACCAGATATAAGCAGTGATAAGCACAACAACAGTAAAAAGCAAAAATGGTAGAAATGGGCTCACAAGTGATTTTCAAGCTGAGAACTGAGAGTCAAGGACCATTATCACACCCTAACTCCTCCCCTGAGGCTACTTAACCATGAGAATCCAAGATCAACCTTGCTTCTGTGCTTCTTCTTTCTTCTCTACTAATTTTTTATTTTCAAACTAATTTATTTGATATTTTTGGAATTATTTGTAAAACTGAGTACAATGCTGAGGAAACTTGTAAATGCTTACTAATGGACCTTAATGAACTTATATAACCAGATCACAACCACCTTTAACAACCTGAGAGTGATTTGAGATTTTTATGTAAGACTGCAAATTTGAAATTTAAATAACAAGTTATGAAATTAAGGTTCAAGGAAGTTAAAATTACACTAGAAATGTTGATTACAACTTTTTTAAACTAAAAATTACAACTGGAGTCTGAATTATACTAGAAACGACATACTACAACTAAACTATATCTAAAATTAGCTAACTCCTCTTCTTCCCACTTTTTCTTTGACTTATAAGCCTTCTCCCTATCATCTCTCTCTTTCCCACTTCACTTTGGAGCCGTAGGATGGCTCAAATTGATCTCAGCCCTCCAAATCTCTTTTGGCGGGAAATATGATTTTGGCAGTTGGAGTTTACTTGGAGGATTTTAGGGACAATAAATGTTTCTTGGATGTTTGTTGAGGCTAGGGGGACAAGGTGAGGTGAAAGTGAGGTGGAGGCATGGAGGAGAGTTTGGAGTTGCAGGCTATCACGTGGGGGAGGGAAAGAAGATGAGTCAAAAAGGGGGGTTGACTGAGGAGGGGTTATAAAACGGGGAGGAGGTTTTGGGCCTGGGAAGATTGGGCTGGAGGGGTTTTTTTTTTGGGTTGTGTTTGTTTTGTTTATTTATTTTGTTTTTGGGTTTATAACAAAACATAGGTCCATTTGGTTTGTAGAATTTATTAGCCCAAGGTCCATTAATGTAAATTCTGAAAATCAAGGGACCTGAATTGTAACTTTCCCAAACTTATCCAAGGGACTTATCATGCCAAGTTTCAATAGTACAAGGACCATAAAAACATTTTTCCATTTTTGAAAACACCCGAGGACTGAAAATGTCATTTTTCAAAGTTGAGGGCCTATTTTGCCAATTTATGAAAACTTATCATCCAAGGACTAATTTTGACAATTTTTGAATTTCCAAGGACTTAAGTTGATCTTTTTCCATTTTAAAATCTTTCCAGGGACCATTTCTGACATTTTATGAAAATTCAGGGACTGTTTTTGACAGTTTTGCAATTTTGCTTAGTTTTTCGTTTGTTTTCAATCTTTTGCACCTGAAACGCTTAAAAACATACTCCAATGATATTTTTAACATTATTTGGTCGTTTTCAGGTATTTTTGGTTGTTTTGGTTCGGAAAATGGAAGGAAAGATATGTGTAAAAAGGCACATATCACCCGTCACCGTAAAGCATGAGCACCCTACTAATGCTAGTTAACATGTTTTATACGTGTTGAGAAAAAGGACTCATCTGATATCAGATGCTAACCTCAAGGACTAACTTTGTATATTTTATATTTCAGTTTAGTCCTTTTGGATCCTTGTGGTGTTGTGAAGGGTGGATGTGCTCACTTTGTCAAAGATATGAGGCAAGGAAGAAATAAGAAGAAACACGGAAGGGCTTCTTCACAATTATTTGAGGGATAGGGTTGCTTTGATTCTGGATATACTCCCGTTTCTTTGTCCACTTCCTCAATCACTTTTGCTTAGCCATTTTCCTTGTCTTCTCTCTTGATATTGACCTTTGGTCATTATATATATATATATATATTTGTTGGTCTACTCTCTTGTGTTCTTATCCCAAAAAACTATCTACTCTCTTGTACTTGTTGTTGTAACCTTGATTAAGATCAAGTATTTTGGTTATTCTGTTTGAGAACATATTTGGTTACCTTTAGTTTGTAATCCTGTTTTTTTATTAATAAAGGTATCTGAGAATCATTTGATTCAGTTTTTTCTACATGGTATCAGAGCCAGGTTGCACAAACTTGCTCTGACTATCGATTCAAATTTTTTAGGGTTTATAAATTTGGGGTTTTTTCAGAATTGATTGTTATAATCAAATTAAACCTTGTTAATTGAAGGATTTAACAAGTCGTTGTTCAGATCTAAAAGTTTTGTGTAAAACTACTATTTTTGAAAAATTAGGGTTTGGTACTATTTGGGGCTTTTGATTCTTAAAGGCTTCTAGTGATAATTAAGTGTGGTTAATCAACATACCTAGTGCTAATTTATTAATTAGAGGTGGTTATTGGTATTTGCCCTAATTCTGAAAATTAGGGTTTGGTGGATCTTGTATCCTGGTTCTAGGTTTGTGCTGTGTTTCTGCTATATCCCTAGACTAAGTGAATCTAGGGTATAGTAGGGCTGTCATTCCGCTGCTGACTATTATTGCGAGCTCTGTAACACCTCTCACACTCTCTCCTTTATTTCTGTTATTTAATTCTTGTTTAGATTGACGGGGAGTAGGAGTTGAGGTTATTGGAAGTTGATTTTGTTTATGATTGTGGTGTTGGTGCTGCCTATCTGCTTGTTTATTTGATTGCTTGATTGCTTGTTTATTTGTTTATTTTTTGTTGTTGTTATGCTTGTGTGCGCCCTTGACCTACCACTTTAGTGGCAAGGAAAGCCTGGGAACTTCTTTCTCTTCCATATCTTGTGTGCTTGTGTTTGATATTTGATTAATCATGTCTCTTCATGGTTATACTGATGATGAATCTGAACCTGATAATGATAATAATGTCACATTAATAAGCAAACTGGACTTAAGTCACCCATTATACTTACATCCTAATGATTCAGCTTCTTTAACTGTTATCTCTATAAAACTTAAAGGAACTGAAAATTACAATGTTTGGTCATGTGCTATGCTCTTAGCCCTTGAGGGTAAGAATAAAACTGGATTTATTGATGGTACATGTAGGAGATCTAATACTGATGAAGTTTTGGGTAGACAATGGGATAGAGTTAATGCTGTTGTTTTGGGATGGATCTTGAATTCCATCTCAGAAGAATTGTTTCTTGGGCAATTTTTTTTTCCAAAAGTGCACGTGATGTTTGGAATGAGTTAAAAGATACTTTTGATAGGGTTGATGGATCTGTGACATTTAACTTGCATCATAAAATACATTCATTAACTCAAAATGGCACTAGTGTTTCTGAATACTTTAACAAATTGAGTACCTTGTGGAAACAATTTGATGCTATGGTTAAACTGCCTAGGTGTACTTGCCATGCTGCTGATGATTTTATAAGGCATAATCAACTTATGAAACTAATGCAATTCTTAATGGGTCTTGATGATACTTACATGCAAATTAGAAGCAATATATTATCTAGAGATCCTTTACCTGATGTCAAAGGTGCTTATGCTATCATCTTTAGTGAGGAGTCACATAGAAATGTTGTTGTTGGAAGTACTAGTAGAACCCATAATTCTGCTTTTTCTTCTAGAGTTGTTAATCAGTCTAATCAACCTAGTGCTACACCTATTAATCAGACCAATAATGCTTCTGCCAACTTTAATAGAGGTCCTGATTATAGGAGAAATACTGGTTCTGGTTCTACTCTTGTTTGTGAACACTGTGGTTTTAATGGTCACACCAAAGATAGATGCTTCAAATTGATTGGGTTCCCTCCAAATTTTGGAAAAAAAGGTAACAATTATAGACCTCTGAACAACAAAATTTTTTTTTCTAACAACTCTATTGCTTCTGGTTCTTCTTCTGGTCCTAGTTCATCTTCTGTTTTTACAGATGAACAACTTAGTACTCTTATTACTCTTATCAAAGACAACTCTCTCAATGGAAAAAATGTGCAAGCCAATATGGCAGGTACATATTTTAATAAGAGTAAAATTTTTAACCAAAACTTTCACAAGTTCTTTTCCACTAATAGCAATTTAAAACCTAAGCTTAATTCTGATGGAAAAATTATCGATTCTGGTGCTAACCAGCATATGACATACACTGATAAGGACTTGGTTAATGTCCTTGACATTTCCAATCTTAGAATAAAGGTTGGCCATCCTAATGGATCAGAGGCCTTTATAACTAAAATTGGAAATCTCAAACTAACTAAGTCCTTAACACTTTATGATGTGCTGGTTATACCAGAATACTGTGTTACTCTGATTTTTGTTCATAAACTTGCCAAGGATAATAAAATCTTGGTTGCCTTTGATGAGAATAAATGTTATTTCTTGGATCAGGATTTGAAACTGGGAAAAGTTCTGGGGATTGGTAATCAATGTGGTGGCCTATATTATTTCAATTCTGAAGGTATTTCTTTTGATAGTAGTACTTTCTCTTTTCTAACTAACCTCTCTCAATTTGACTGGCACTGCAGGCTTGGTCACCCTGCAGACCCTGTTCTAAATGTCTTAAAACCTGATTTGAAATTTAATTCCAATAATCAAAACATAGTTTGTGAAATCTGTCAAAGAGCTAAACAAACTAGAGAACCATTTCCTTTAAGTGATCATACTACCACTGCTTTAGGTGAACTTGTTCATTTAGATCTTTGGGGACCATAAAAGGTTGCTAGTAGAGAAGGTTATAGATATTTCTTGACTATTGTGGATGATTTCACTAGGGCTGTTTGGGTATATTTAATCAAAACTAAAGATGAAGTCTTTCATTATATCACTGTTTTCTATAATATGCTCGAAACTCAATTTGATAAAAAAAAATAAAGAGTTTTAGAAGTGATAATGGCACTGAGTTTGTTAACCAAACTTTCTCTATGTTTTGTGAAACATAAGGTATTACCCATCAGACCTCTTGTGCATATACTCCACAACAAAATGGTATTGCTTAACGAAAACACAGGCACTTGTTAAATGTGGCTAGATCCCTTTTGTTTCAGGGGGGGAATTCCCCTTAAATTCTGGACTGAATGTATTCTCACTACTACCTTTCTCATTAACAGATTACCCTCTTTAGTCTTAAATGGGAAATCTCCTTTTGAAATGATATATAATAAAAAACCTACTCTCTCTGATTTAAGAATGTTTGGTTGTTTGTGCTTTGCTACGATTGTTAATAGTAATGACAAATTGAGCAGTAGGTCTGAGAAATGTGTCATGATGGGGTATTCTAATTCTAAAAAGGGATATAGGTTGTACAGTCTTGATAAGCATCAGTTTATGTTTTCAAGGGATGTCAAGTTCTTTGAATCCGTATTTCCGTTTAAAGAGTCTGCCACTAATGTGAACAAAGATACCTCTGAAAATGTTTTTCAAGACTTGAACCATTTGAACTTTTTTGATGTTGAAACCCCTGAACTACCCTATGATGAAAAGAGAGTAGACCCTAAGCTGAATAGTGATATTTGGTCACAAAGTGAAGGTGACTACTCTCCTTTATCTAGTGGAACCCCTGTCACTGATCAAAACAGTGAAAATATATTTGCCGATAAGGATGAGATGGTTGCTACACTTGAAGAAAACAACATTTCTGAGGGTAATTTGAATCAAAATTCAAATCCTCCTGTTCAGGAAGAAGCACCTTTGAAAAGGTCATCTAGACCCTCTGTTTTTCCAAAAAACTACAATGATTTTGTTGTTGAGTCTAAGGTTAAGTATGGAATTGAAAATTTTGTGAACTGTACAAAACTTAACCCTAGAAATTATTGTTTTACAGTTCAATTAAATAAAAGTCATGAACCAAAAAATTATTTTGAAGCTTCTAAATCTATCTATTGGACTGATGCTATGAATAATGAAATTGAGGCTTTATATAGAAATGATACTTTTGAAATCACTGTCTTACCCCCTGGTAGAAAAGCTATAGGGAGTAAATGGGTGTTCAAGATTAAGTATAAGTCTGATGGAGAAATAGATAGATACAAGGCTAGAGTTGTTGCCAAAGGTTTTAATAAAAAAGAAGGAGTAGATTATGAGGAGACTTTCTCTCCTGTTGTTAAAATGGTCACTGTTAGATGCTTACTTAATATTGCCCTTCATAATGGTTGACCTATATTCCAACTTGATGTTAACAATTGTAACACCCCAACCCGATAAGGGTAGAAGTACTCCATTATGGTGACATATCAAAGCAAACACAAGCATACAAATTAAGTAATACAAAGGAATCTCAAAGGTTACAAAGGACAAATCTGAAGTACAAGGATACAAAAGAGAACAACAATAAATACTAAGTCTGAAAATGTAATAGTCATCTCTAATCCAAAATAGCTATCAAGGTGTAGTCTTCTAAGTCCAAAGTACTCTCCGCTCGTAACCCAGCTTCCTACTAAAACCTGCCGCAGGAAAAGAAATGCGGCTGAGCTTAAAAAGCCCAGTGAACAGATATATACAAACGAAGCAAAAGATAAGGAATAAAGAATATCATAAGGTGCATTGGGAATAACAAAAGATATAATAAGTATGATAAGAATAAGACAAAGGTTAGGTTATATTAGCATTCTACCACGAGCCAAAACAAAACAAAACAAAGTCTTCAGTATAGTAACCATGGAGTGATCAACTCCCAAATAATGTGAAAGGCGTGTATTGCACACAGCACCAGTCACCAAACCAAATGTAGTAGCAAAACAAATCAAATCTAGGATGCATCCATACGCCCCTACCCAAACCAATTGCAGATCAAACAAAGGGACGGTGTGGAACATCACTCGACCACACTGGAGTCATGACATTGGTGCATCAATGCCACGGTCATGTTACCTTCATGACTAGGAAAATGCTCGGGTATAATACTAAAGGGTCAAAGGCAAATCAAATAGCAAAGTCTAAGTCAAATCAAAGTATCATAATCAAAGGTGCATAGCAAAGATTTAGGTCAAAGTTTTACAAATGGCAGGGTTCATAATCAGAGTTCAAATCAAAGGTTCATAGCATAAGGTTCATAGCAAAGGTTCAATTCAAATGGATCATATCAAAGGTTCACAAATAGGAGGGAAAGATAAGCAAGAGTTCATGAGAAACCTGTGGAAAGGTCAGAATATCTGTACCTTATTCAAAGCAAAAGCAAACAAAGATAGATGGATCACAAGACACAAAATCACTCCCGCTTCACGGAACCTATACAAGTTAAATACCAAGTATTACTTTAAGTCCAATTGAATTAAGTTATTCATTTTAGTGTACTTTCTATTTTTAGTAACTTTATATTTTTAGCAGGTCTCTCGAATTAGTCAGTCTCCAAATTTAGTAAGCTTCTCGAAATAATAATACTTAAAGGTTATAATAAAAAATTAGTAATATTTAATGTTAAAATGACCAATATAATATTTTAGGTCTTAAATGTCAATATTATAAGTTTAGGGTCTAAAATGTAAATTATCAAAATTAAATATTGAAAGTCAAATAAAATTATTTTAAACTTTATTTTAATAAATTAATATTAGGATAATAATTTTGGACCCCGTCATTATAATTTTATGAAATTTATTAACGTATCCACGATCTTAATATTTATGCCGCGACGACCCAAGGTTTTTATTATTTCGAAACAAAAATAACCGAACACCTTTTATCACATTTTCAATTCGAATATTAAACAAATCATGCATATGTTCTCTTCTTTTGAAACTGATATCACGTACCCCTTTTTATCTTATTTTAAAACCGAAATTGAAATAATCCGAAATGAACATGCATGCAATCTTTCCATTGTAACCGTATAATAGAAATTTTACCGAAAACGACTCGCACCCCTTTTTATTGTGATAAGAAAAATAAGCCGAGACCAATACCCATAGTCTTCCCCATTTTAACTCGATAAGATTAGATTAAAAGCAGCTTGTAGTGTTGCATGAAAGTGGGTCGAAACAAATACAAAAATGATCAAGAATTAACAGGCTAAATATTGACTTAGATGGGGTCTACTTATATGATTTCATGTGATACAAATAATACGTATTCTGCATGCTTTCTTCTTTTCTTGTTTAGCTCGTAAAGTTCAGTTTTTAAACAGGTTTATGTTGTATAATTGTGAGTCAAAACAGCTCCAAAACAACAGATCATGTAGGTCGAATATGTAGAGTTTCCATTCGTTATTTTTTTATGTGCACTTTTTTTTGTGATTTCATGTGAGACCAGAATATAAATATTCATGCCTACTAAACTGATTCATATTTAGTTTTACGTGATCTTATAAACGTGAAACAATGATTAAATGAAGAAGAATCGAACAAGGATTGATACGGTTACCAGCGAAGCGTGATCGAAACGAAAAGAGACACGAACCAAGATCGAATACTAGCCGAGTACACGTCGAACACCACAGTCCCAACCCCTTCGAATCTGATCCAAAAACACAACCTCTCCTCGAACCAAACAGGACCAAGATCAAATACCACCACTCCTCGAACCAGAATATACTACAACCAACACCACTTAGTACCAATGATCACGAACCAGAGTCACCTCCTTGAACCACCAAGGTACCCACGAATCAGAAACACTTCCAAGCTCTTGCAATCACCTCCTTGTGATTGAATTAGTGAGTTAGAGTTTATGCCGCCACTAGTTTTGTTTCTAGGGTTAAATGTGTGTGAGATTATTTGAATGAAGTAAACGGTTATCAATGAGAGTAGTGGGGAAATATACTTGGAGAAGACCGAGTATTATGGAGGACTCAAGACCAGGAGGTTTTCAAAACATATATCTTTATTCTCCTTTTTAAGTATATGCAAATTTGTGTACAAATTCTATATTATTTCTGGCCCATAACTATTGTACGTGTGACATTTATTTGTGGTACGAATATTTTGAATTTATGTAGCATAAGTATATTGAATCGAAGATACATTTGGTTATAGATTAGGTACTTGGTTAATTTCAAACATTTAGGAGCAAAATACTTAGGTTATAAATTCAAATATTAATGTTTCACATCTGGTTAATGTTTAAATATTTTTACTTTGATGGCAATGTGTACATGGTCTGATAATTATTTAATAAGTTAAGTTAAATGCATTTTAATAAGCTTGTAGTATTATACATATTTTAAAATTCAAAATTTTGAGGGGTAAAATAGTCACTTCACAAGTTTTAGATTTTAGGGTTTTACAACTCTTCCCTTCTAAAAGGAAAATTTTCGTCCCCGAAAATTGAAGGGAAAATGAAACGGAAACACAACTGACTATGAACGGAAATATGGATGTCTTGTTTCTCATGACTCTATCTTGCTAATCAAAATAACTTCGGTTTCCTCAAATAAGACATACCATACTGAATCCAAATCAAAGAATAATATACCATACGTATCAGATGATAATTGTGTTTCCTCGGAAGAGATACAGGGAACACGTAGGATTTGACGGATATATCGTCGGTGGAATTTGATTAGACAAATCATATGAGAACATACCGAATCGCTGAAAAGATGAGGATGATATAAAAGCTTAACTCTTCAGATTCTCAAATAGTCTCGTCTTCAATATAACCTATCAAAGGTATTCTCAAAAATAAACAGATCTTGTTTTCCTTAGAATCCAAAATCTCATATCTTAACTCATAGCAGATCATCATGAAACAAATTCAACGAATGTGAGACATACATAAAGCAAAGCATGGGTGTACTCCTTCATAATAGCAAATCAAATCCATACTGACAGGAAACAGATTGCTTGCTATCATTATACGGTAGAAAGTTCTACAACAACTCTCACAATTCTAATCAGAAGCACAGAGGTCATCAAACATATGTCGAGTATCCAAACGTATCAAGTCGTATAACGATGAAGGCAGATTAAACGCATAGGTAGAATGAACCTAAAGTCTCACTAAACGCAGATAATCTCAATCGAAATGCCAATAGTTCTAAGGTTTCCAAAGGCACTCCTCGAAATATCCTATGATCNTAATGTCTTCATTGCTTTGCTTGTTTATGTGGATGACATTATTATTACTGGAAACAATGTTAATGAAATCAACAACTTCAAGGATTTCCTTAAAACCGAGTTTATGATTAAAGATTTAGGAAAGCTGCAATATTTCCTTGGTATATAAGTTACTGATACTGAAAAAGGGATGTGTTTAAATCAAAGAACGTATTGTTTAGATCTTTTAAGTGAGTATGGGATGCTTGGTTGCAAATCTGCAAAAACTCCCTTGCAGTCTAAACTTGTTATCACTAATCAAGCTACAGATAATGATCCTTTACTTGACAATGTTACTGATTATCAGAAGCTCATAGGAAAACTTATTTACTTAACCAATACTAGACCTGATATTTCTTATGTTGTTCACTGTTTGAGCCAATTCATGCATTCCCATCTTAAATCTCATCTCAGAATATCCTTCAAGATTCTCAGGTATCTTAAAGGTACTCCAGGTTTGGGAATTCATATTACAAAGAACTCTGGTATGTCTCTTCTTGCTTATTCTAATGCTGATTGGGCTAAATGCATTGTGACTAGAAGATCTGTCACTGGCTATTGTGTTTTCTTGAATGGGTCTTTAGTATCTTGGAAAAGTAAAAAGCAACCTACTCTCTCAAAAAGCTCTACTGAAACAGAGTATAGAGCTCTTGCTTCAGTAACCAGTGAAGTGATTTGGATATTAAAAATTTTAAAAGATTTTCAGATTAATAATCTTTTACCTGTCCCTCTTCACTGTGACAGCAAATCAGCTATCAGAATAGCTGCCAACCCTATCTTTCATGAAAGGACCAAACACCTTGAGATTGACTTACACTTTGTTAGAGAAAAGATTTTAAATGGTGTGGTCAAAACTGTTAAGGTAGATTCTGCAAATCAAATTGCAGATATTTTTACAAAGGGGTTGGACACATTACAACACAATTTTTTGGTAACAAAGCTTAACATGTTCAATCCTTACCTGATATCAGATGAAGGGGGGATGTTGAGAAAAAGGACTCATCTGATATTAGATGCTAACCTCAAGGACTCACTTTGTATATTTTATATTTCAGTTTAGTCCCTTTGGATCCTTGTGGTGTTGTGAAGGGTAGATGTGCTCACTTTGTCAAAGATATGAGGCAAGGAAGAAATAAGAAGAAACACGGAAGGGTTTCTTCATAATTATTTGAGGGATAGGGTTGCTTTGATTCTGGATATACTCCCGTTTCTTTGTCCACTTCCTCAATTACTTTTGCTTAGCCGTTTTCCTTGTCTTCTCTCTTGATATTGACCTTTGGTCACTATATATATTTGTTGGTCTACTCTCTTGTGTTCTTATCCCAGAAAACTATCTACTCTCTTGTACTTGTTGTTGTAACCTTGATTAAGATCAAGTATTTTGGTTATTCTGTTTGAGAACAGATTTGGTTACCTTTAGTTTGTAATCTTGTTTTTTATTAATAAAGGTATCTGAGAATCATTTGATTCAGTTTTTTCTACAATACGTCGTAGATAACTCCATATGCTATGTATACAATGCGTGAACCTTCAAATGAACCATATACAAAAGGAGGTTAATGCTTGTTCCAAAAACACTTAGGGTGCGTTTGGTTGCTAAGTGAGATTGGAATGGATTTGGATTTGAGAAAAGTTTGAAAGATTTGGAATAGATTTGAGAAAAAATTAGGAGAGAGAATATATGTTATTATATATAAAAAAAAAAGTTTTATTTATAAAGTTACAAAAGATTTAAAAATATTATTTAGACTAAAATTAAAAAAACAACATAACACATGAGACAAAGTCAAAGTTGCATGGCTAAAAAGAAAATTTGTGTGGCTAATGATAGCTCGAGTGTCAGAAATCCACAAATATATGTCAGAAAACCTACTACATTAGTATGGTAGGGGTTTTAATATTCTAAGGGTCCGTTTGGTTTGCAGATGAGTTTAGATTAGGATTTGAATTTAAATGTATAGTTGTAGATTTGGATTTGGATTAGGAGAGAGAAAATACAATTAAATAATATATTGTTTATATTTTAAATGAATAAAAATTTAAAAATTTAAAAATATTGTTTTTTTTTAAATAGATAAAAAGATTATTAGTGGTAGATAATAAAAATGGACCCACATGAAAATAAAAGAAAATGTAAAAGTAGAGGGGGTGGTTGGGAATTCAACACACCCTCAAACTTGGTTTTCATCCCCAATTGTGGGGGCCACTCACACATACCAAACAACGTTTTTAGGCATCATGCCCAAATCCAAACCCCACAACCCCTAACCAAACGGGCCCTAAACCTTCGTACTATTTTAAAAGTGCCATACCAAACGAATAAAAATAGGGTTCATTCAACGCCAACAGTGCCATACCCCAATACCAAACGCACCCTTAGAATACATAGAAACATCAAGTCAATTTTACTGTTAATTAAGGGATATAATAGTATCTTCAACGGGTTGCATAATCAACATTGTAACAAGTCTCATCTAGTGAAACATATAATTCCTAACTTACCTGTTTTTTTCTTACTTTAGTCAAGCTTTGCTAAATGTTGCAAACTAGAACTTTCAACTTTGTTTTCAACTTTTCATTAAGAAACGTATATTTGATGACTAGGAAGAAATTCAAACGTGGAACATTAGTAAGATTGTAAGAAACAATGACGACAAAATGGAGTACGAGTAAGAAATTTAAAAAGCATCAAGGAGAGATGTTTAAGAATTTAAGTTTTTTTGAAGCTTTTTAAGGCAATGAGCGGTGAGCAATAAGCTTTTTGATTTTTATTGTTCGTCTGACAAATGAGCGGTGAGCTTTGCTATTTTTTTAATAATACTCATTTTACTAATGCTTCTTTAAAAAGCCGTGAGCTTTGGCTACTGCTCACAGCTCACTGCTACTTTTACCAAACCCACCCTTAATCCCTCTCGTTGACAAGTAACAATGCATTTGTGTTTAGGAGTCAATAAAGTGTTTTATTAGTCATTCGAGGGTTGAAATGTTATTAGAGAATAACGAAGTTTACAAGGATTTGAGTTTTCGATTTAGACTTACGGTGGGGTGAGCATCGGTTCAGGACTGGATCGGATCGGATCGAACCGGACCGACCGGACCGAGGACTGAATTAACCAAAAAGCCAAGACCGAAGACCGGACCGAATGTGGTCGGTCCGGTCCAACAAAGCCAAATAATCGGCTTATGGTCCGGACTGGACCGAGGACCGAATTAGCCAAAAAGCCAAGACCGAGGACCGGACCGAATGTGGTCGGTCCGGTCCGATCTCGGTCAGTCCGGTCCGTTCGGGTCGTTTGCTCAGCCCTAGCCGATCACGGATATAGCTTTTTAGCTTCGTTTCTCGATATGTTGAAATGTTTAGCAGAACTATGTTACGCCAGAGCAATTTGACGCATAAACTACTAGGTCAAACATTATTTTATTGTTTTATTATTTTATTTTTTTCTTTTTCTAATAATTTGCAACTTATTAAAAATTATTTTACAATGATGCAGCTTCTTTATAAGTTCCTTTAAGTCAGTGGCTGATGGGATTGGACGGCTAGCGGGTGATAGGCCTTTTCCAACTAGCTCACTAAATACAATATTGCATGACATGAAAGCCCAATCTTTGAAGAAAATTAATGATTGGCCCCTCCCAATCCCACCTATATTCAAATAAAATGAACATAAAAGGTGTATAAGCACAAACTTCCAACAAAACAATCTGACAATTTCATGATCATTGCATCAAGTTTTGAATGCTTTAGGGCCCGTTTGCTCTGATGGTCTGGATTGGATTTTGGGCTTCAAATAAAAATTTTGGTTACTTAATTTGGATTAGGATTTAGCTATGAGCCATAAATATGGATATTGTACACAAATCATCAAAGCAGGGTAGAGGTGCAAGCCCAAATCGGGTTTTTTTTAAACCGGTATAAAAAATCGGAACCGGTTTTTTAGA
Organism: Artemisia annua; assembly: GCA_014162995.1. NCBI lineage: Eukaryota > Viridiplantae > Streptophyta > Magnoliopsida > Asterales > Asteraceae > Artemisia > Artemisia annua. The sequence goes on along the minus strand of LBNU01009757.1, from coordinate 46,011 downwards.
AAACCGGTTTTAAAAAAACCGGACCCGGTTTTGTGTAACCGAACCGGTTACACCGGTTTTTGTTTTTCTCTTTCGACCGGTTTTTTACCGGGTTCAAACCCGGTTTTACCCGGTTTTAAAATAAAACCGGTTTTAACCGGTTTTATTTATTTATTTATTATTTTTATTTTTTTAAATATATAATTAAAAAAAAAAAAAAAAAAAGTTACCGTTACAAAAAAACCCGGTTTTACCCGGTTTTAACCGGTTTTAATTTAAAAATATAACCGTTTTTATTAAAAAAAAAAAANAAAATGTGCAAGCCAATATGGCAGGTACATATTTTAATAAGAGTAAAATTTTTAACCAAAACTTTCACAAGTTCTTTTCCACTAATAGCAATTTAAAACCTAAGCTTAATTCTGATGGAAAAATTATCGATTCTGGTGCTAACCAGCATATGACATACACTGATAAGGACTTGGTTAATGTCCTTGACATTTCCAATCTTAGAATAAAGGTTGGCCATCCTAATGGATCAGAGGCCTTTATAACTAAAATTGGAAATCTCAAACTAACTAAGTCCTTAACACTTTATGATGTGCTGGTTATACCAGAATACTGTGTTACTCTGATTTTTGTTCATAAACTTGCCAAGGATAATAAAATCTTGGTTGCCTTTGATGAGAATAAATGTTATTTCTTGGATCAGGATTTGAAACTGGGAAAAGTTCTGGGGATTGGTAATCAATGTGGTGGCCTATATTATTTCAATTCTGAAGGTATTTCTTTTGATAGTAGTACTTTCTCTTTTCTAACTAACCTCTCTCAATTTGACTGGCACTGCAGGCTTGGTCACCCTGCAGACCCTGTTCTAAATGTCTTAAAACCTTATTTGAAATTTAATTCCAATAATCAAAACATAGTTTGTGAAATCTGTCAAAGAGCTAAACAAACTAGAGAACCATTTCCTTTAAGTGATCATACTACCACTGCTTTAGGTGAACTTGTTCATTTAGATCTTTGGGGACCATATAAGGTTGCTAGTAGAGAAGGTTATAGATATTTCTTGACTATTGTGGATGATTTCACTAGGGCTGTTTGGGTATATTTAATCAAAACTAAAGATGAAGTCTTTCATTATATCACTGTTTTCTATAATATGCTCGAAACTCAATTTGATAAAAAAAAATAAAGAGTTTTAGAAGTGATAATGGCACTGAGTTTGTTAACCAAACTTTCTCTATGTTTTGTGAAACATAAGGTATTACCCATCAGACCTCTTGTGCATATACTCCACAACAAAATGGTATTGCTTAACGAAAACACAGGCACTTGTTAAATGTGGCTAGATCCCTTTTGTTTCAGGGGGGGAATTCCCCTTAAATTCTGGACTGAATGTATTCTCACTGCTACCTTTCTCATTAACAGATTACCCTCTTTAGTCTTAAATGGGAAATCTCCTTTTGAAATGATATATAATAAAAAACCTACTCTCTCTGATTTAAGAATGTTTGGTTGTTTGTGCTTTGCTACAATTGTTAATAGTAATGACAAATTGAGCAGTAGGTCTGAGAAATGTGTCATGATGGGGTATTCTAATTCTAAAAAGGGATATAGGTTGTACAGTCTTGATAAGCATCAGTTTATGTTTTCAAGGGATGTCAAGTTCTTTGAATCCGTATTTCCGTTTAAAGAGTCTGCCACTAATGTGAACAAAGATACCTCTGAAAATGTTTTTCAAGACTTGAACCATTTGAACTTTTTTGATGTTGAAACCCCTGAACTACCCTATGATGAAAAGAGAGTAGACCCTAAGCTGAATAGTGATATTTGGTCACAAAGTGAAGGTGACTACTCTCCTTTATCTGGTGGAACCCCTGTCACTGATCAAAACAGTGAAAATATATTTGTCGATAAGGATGAGATGGTTGCTACACTTGAAGAAAACAACATTTCTGAGGGTAATTTGAATCAAAATTCAAATCCTCCTGTTCAGGAAGAAGCACCTTTGAAAAGGTCATCTAGACCCTCTATTTTTCCAAAAAACTACAATGATTTTGTTGTTGAGTCTAAGGTTAAGTATGGAATTGAAAATTTTGTGAACTGTACAAAACTTAACCCTAGAAATTATTGTTTTACAGTTCAATTAAATAAAAGTCATGAACCAAAAAATTATTTTGAAGCTTCTAAATCTATCTATTGGACTGATGCTATGAATAATGAAATTGAGGCTTTATATAGAAATGATACTTTTGAAATCACTGTCTTACCCCCGGTAGAAAAGGTATAGGGAGTAAATGGGTGTTCAAGATTAAGTATAAGTCTGATGGAGAAATAGATAGATACAAGGCTAGAGTTGTTGNTTTGGATGATGATGGATGAGGAGGGATTGAATCACTTGAAACAAGGATTAATAATCTAATGATCAAAGGGTTTTAGAAGATGTTTAGAGAGATTTAGATCTGAAAATTTTCGTGCAAAAGGAGAGGAAAATACCAGGTTTGAGGTGGTATTTATAGGGGAAAAATTCTGACAGATTCTGTCAGGTGGAGTGTGCCGGGCCCCTTAATTCATGGCCGGCCCCCTTAAAATTAAGGGGGCCGCCCTCCTGTAATGGCCTGGAAACTTGTCTTTTAATGTGGAAAGTTTATTTGGTGAAAAACTAACTGATTTTGGTTAAAATTTTAAATTCATATATTTAGTATGATTTAAACATTTTCCTTATACCAAAAGTGTTTTTCAAATATATATAATATGTTTATATTATTTAATAAACTTTGTAATAATTAATTAAATACCCCTTTGATCATGAAATGTATTAAGCACTTGTTTATTCATACCTTAAGTGATTTAGTTGGATAAAATGATATAAACTAACTTAATACTTGTTTACGTAGTAATCTTACGTTTAATGTTTTTACATTTTGTGATCGTCAAAATATAGAGATATCGAAAAATATAAATAACGTTTTTATGCATTATTTATATCAACAATTTCTACTCAACGTCAAAGACAAATTCATATAATATCCTCTTAAAAATTAGAGTAAAATGCAGAAATCGTCCTTGTGGTTTGAAAAAATTGCATGTATCCTCCCTGGTCTTCCATAAGTGCAGGCGGCCTCCCTGTGGGCAAACTATTGGTTCGTTTTGGTCCCTGGCACTAACGCTGGTTAGTCCTTCCTCGTTAGTTGATACAAATAGAAGGGTAATTTGGTCTTTTCTCTTGTGGACCCATTGTGACCATAAACTACTTAATATATTTGAAACATAAAGGAGGATTTACAACAACAATGTTATAACCTTTTCCTCATTTTGTTCACCAACAATCAAAGAGGACTCAAGATCTCAGTCTAGTTCACATAGTTTTTCTCAAATCTATAAAAGATTTTACTGTGTGAACGAGTTGCATAACGGATCTATCATCATCCAAACAAAACCAAACCATATCCTAATTCGACACAACCAAGGACCCTCACCGTTCACGCCCCAACTCTCAATCAACAACTCTAAATGAAAAGTTAAAATATTTAATGGATTTCAGTGCATTTTCTTTCGTGGTATACAAGCTACATCGAGACCTCTTAAGATCTACCAATCAAAAGAACATGTCATCATAAACCCAACTCACAATCTATCATTATCTTAGTCTAAACAAGACTCGAACNTAAAATATTTAAGTGGATTTTCAGCTGCATTTTTTTCGTGGAGTATACAAGCTACATCGAGACGTTAAGATCTAACCAATCAACAATAACATGTCATCATAAACCAACCAAAATCTATATTATCTTTAGTCTAACAAGACTCGACGGAAAGTTATCAAATTACAAAGTATCGATCTCAGTTTTCATCTTTCGTTGTGTGGGTACTACTGAAGACCAAAGATCTTAGAAATCTTATTATCACACGAGAGCAAACCATCATAGATCTTGAAAATGAAACGAAAAAGAAAAACAATTAATTAGATCTCAGTTTTATCTCTTTTGGCTCTCAAAAAATTTGTCCAAAAACAAAAAACCAAAGAGATGAAGCCATCATAGATCGATTTAGAAGATCAACTTCTTTAAATGTTCAAACATCTTAAAAGTAAGAACAAAACCATAACCGGTTTCATTCCTCCTTTCGTTCAGATCAAACAAAAACAAATGACAAAACAAAAGTTCCTACCTTTGATTTTTTTTTAACATAACCTTCAAGAATTTTGGAGGTGAAATTGTTTGTGATTCGGCTTGCAGATTTTGGAGGTGTAAAGTTGCGTTATGTTTGAGAGAAAGAAAGGGGGCTTCTGATTGGGTTAAGCAGATTGTACAAGAGAAAAGACCAAATTACCCTTCTATTTGTATCAACTAACGAGGAAAGACTAACCAGCGTTAGTGCCAGGGACCAAAACGAAACAATAGTTTGCCCACAGGGAGGGCGCTTGCACTTATGGAAGACCAGGGAGGATACGTGCAATTTTTTCAAACCACAAGGACGATTTCTGCATTTTACTCTAAAAATTATAAAGTTCATATTTCAAACTACAAAGTAATAGTAAAACACAAAAAAATCAAGTTTCAATCGTTTTATTAACGATTTAGCGAAATAATATTACATAACATGCGTCCTAAATGTCTCAAAACATACGAGCCATCTACATGATTTCAAGGAAACAAACATTTCATTAGTGGCGTTCCAAAACATACCCTTTGATTAATTTAATCCTAATGAAGTAAAGTAAATTGAATTATTGAATACTTTTAGACTATAATCTATTTAGAAAAGTAGAAAACTATGTATAAACTATAATCTATTTAGAAAATGAAACTATAGTGGTTTACTTATTAGACATTAGTAAAATGCGCGTTTATTTTTTGGCCTAAGCAAGTGAGATGGACTTAAAAGATAAAACTAAAATAAAATAAAATAAAAAATAAAGTGAACTCGGATCACGTGACGATCTTACGTGCGATCATACGATCTTACTTACGATCCTACCACGATCCTACACGATTTTAGCTAGCGAACACGTAAACTCGTACGATCTTACGAGTTTAAACGTGATCTTTAAGCTTTGGTCTGTACGATATGTTACCAATCTTCTCCTTGCTTATTCATTAATAGAAAATAATTTAACACATACGTTAAAACAAAAATACTAATGTTTTAAGAGCATCTTTAATTTTCCTCTTATACAAGAGCTTTTTACGAATATAGGTGGTCATTGTGATACGATTAAAACTATCAAGATCGTTTATTTCTATAACTAGTCTTATACCCGCGCAAAGCGAAGGTAAAAAATAGTTTTCAGTTTCTAATGGTTTTTTGGTAATGGGTGAGTTTTAAGTTAGTAATTTTTAAAAGAGTGTATTTTGGTATGTGTAAAGTACAAGAAAATAAGAAGGAAAACATATTTATATCTTTTTGAAATTGAGAAGTTGTGGGTTACATTTTATATGATCTTAAAAATTGAGGCTTGGATTGATGGTTGGGTTTTGGTTGAAAGGCATGTATGCTTTATAGAGGGTTATAGAATAGTTAATTGCACAAATATATTATATTAATTAAGAAAAATGTTAACAACAATCTATTTAGGTTTTGTTTGACGTAAGAGTAAATTGCAAAAATTGTCCTTGTGGTTTGGACAAATTACACGTTTCGTTCGTGTGGTTCTAAAAATGCATGCGGCGTCCCTATAAGGAAACCTTAGGTCCGTTTTAGTCCTTGCTCAGACAAAAATGACTGATTTGCCCTTGTCTTCAACCTCCACTATTTTACACCTTATTATTTATTTATTTTTTTATTACTAAAATTTATCAAATTTATCAATATTCATGCTTAATTACCACTTTACTCATATTCATGATACGAAAATCACACACAATAACACTCTTTTATTCATTATCACCCATAACAAAATCATCATCCTCCAACCTCTAATTAACACATTCAACAACTACAACCATTGATTACTCATCTGCAACGAAACACACACATGAATCTGTAACTACCACCACCTCCAAGATCTTCAACTATCACTTCAAAAACACAAAACCAAATGCAAGCCTAAAATCTTTAGATCTACACAAACCGAGCCCCAAATCAAACCCCTAAGTCGATTGTAGCAGATCCGGCGAGTTGCGGTTGTAGCAGATCCGATGTTCTTTCTCTCCCTAACCACGTACGAAGAAGTAGCTAATGGCGGTGCATCCGTCGAGGTACCTCCTCTCGGACTACCACAGATCTACTGCTACCGGAATGATTGAGATTAATTGTTGATAAATAAGGTTCGTCCAATTTGATGAACAAAATCACTACACACCCTTTGTAAATTTATTGTTCATGGATTATTTATGATTGTAATGAACAAATTGGGTTGGGAGGAATTTCTTTTTTATGAATTACTCATTTGGATTGGTTCTGGTGTGGATGTTGACCTGCTTAATACATTGCCCATGATCTATACAATATTTGTTATTTAGTAAGGAATTTTTTTTCTAAGAAAATAACGAGGTGTAATGACAAGGATTTAAAACGTGTGTTTTTAGGGGGTCATTTAGTCTCTAAACTCGTACCTATATGATCAATTATTGCCATAAATCGTTTCTTTTCACATTTTAGGTACTTTGGGACGCGAAAGATGAAAACCAACATGTTTTGGGCTAATTTGGACAAGAAAACAAAGAAAATGACCAATTCATGAAAAAGTCTGGAAAAGGGATCCTGACGGCGTCACAAGTTACAACGTGACTCCGTGACTTGTATTTCAACAAAAAGATTTTAAGCAAATTTTACACGTGACGGCTAAGAAATATTACAAGGATGGAGAGCTGACGGCGTGACAAGTTACTTAGCGACGACGTCACAACGGCGACACAGCTACAGAAGAAACCCTAATGACGGCGGGCTGATATCGTCACAACCATAACGTGACGCCGTCACCTTTCTAAATCTATATATACTTTCACATGTTTTCCTTTATAAATGTAACATCTTTGGGTATTATCTTGGAGACACTTTGGTGAACGATTTAGCAGCTTTTATAAGGGGTTGTCAACCCCCAAACCCTATGTTTAATTGAAGCTAAGTAATTCCTCTTTCATTATTCAATATGTCTATGTGTTGCTATTATACGTGTTTCTTTTCTTCTCTTTAATAAGCTCGGCTAAATTAATTAGTGTTTGCTTAGATTGAATAAAACCTAGTTATTAATTATTGATTGTCGTCTCTTGTTTAATTGGTTTCCTCGCGTTAATAGTAGGAAAACTAGCTTAAGTCTTATATGTATTAGCTTGTACATCCTACTAAATGCAACACTAGATTGCACTAATTGTTTTTCTCGTTATATTTATTGCATGAACTCCGGCTTTTCGATAGTAAGAGTTTTAATGACCTTGAGATTCTTAAAGGAGACCTATACGTTCATAGAGTTAGGGATTTCGGCACCTCTCTGCGATCAATATTAAGGAATACAACGCGCCAATTAAAACAAGGACGTGACAATTCGACTAATTAATAAGAGATAACTAGGGAGTAAGGATAATCCAAGTAAACACATTAATCTATCATAAGAGTTACCACTTTGCTTTTCCACATTATTAGTTTAATTTAGTTTTTATTAGTTTAATTAATAGTTTAAAAAACCCAATCTTTAAACCCTGAGATATTTTACTTGCTTTATAAAAAATATAAAAATACAAAAAGAATCATCTCTCACCTTTAGACCTATCTCGTCATACACTTCGGCCTTCACAACACTATTCCCCTAGAGAATGATCAATCCCCCCGTGTCTTGCCTATACTACACTATAATGGTTATATACACTGCCTAGGAGGATTGTAAAACTTTTTGAGGTTTACAATAATCCGCATCATGTAACAAGGGTTATGTTATTAAGACCCTCCTCCCCTATGATGAGACAATAGGGGGTTTTGGTCAAAATATACAAACCGCAATGCACACCGTACAAACCCGCAATGCACAGGGCCCACGAAACCCCTCCTATAGGAATGTCCGTATAAACTTCCCTGTAACAATTGTGTTGTTTAATTGGTTAGTACTAAAAGAAAATTGATTTTAGTTGTTCAGGTATGATTATCTTTATCAATTTTAAATTATAAATAAATAGAAATTCAAAGGAAAATTAATGGGGAAGAAGACAAGGGAATTTTAGTCATTTTTGTTTGACCAAAAGACTAAAACGGAACCAAGGTTTCTCCACACGCTGCCTGCACTTTCGGAACCACACAGACAAATCGTACAATTTGGCCAAACTACAAGGACTATTTTTGCAATTTACTCTTGACATAATTATTGAAAACTTAAAGAATGTATTGGCTTAATCATATTAAGCAATGTCTAAATATCGTACCATATCACCGCTCGGTTTGAAAGTGTTGCGGGAATTGTTAGGTTTTGGTTTAAGTGGGTTTCTTTCTTGGTGTCAAGGTGAAGGTCGATTTTTTAGTTTTCATGGTTTTTCTATCATGTAAATGGCTTTAAGTAGTATTGCGATGTGTTGGGTTCAATAGCGAAGATTTATTCCCTCAATTGTTGGATACTTATGAGGGTCGTCGTAATGTTTGATGTAAATGGCAGGGTCGGTGTAGCTTTTAAAGGTAGTGTTTGTTTGATACTTTTTTAAGGTCGTTGTACTGTTTGATGTAAGTGTTATGGTCGGTGTAGTGTCATGTTGGATACTTTTGAGGTATAGTATTTGATGGTCGATGTAAGGTCTGCGATAAGTGTTAAGGTCGGTGTGGTGATTGAGGGTCGCATAGTATTAGAGGGTCTTGCGGTCAAAATTGCCATCTTTGTAATTCTAGCATCTTTCTCGGTTTTTATCTATATAATTATAAAAATGCCTTTTAAAAAGAAAACATAAATCAATAATAACCAATAAAAAACAAAATTATTGGTTGATCAAAAACTGTAATTTTGTCACTTGTGCAATTAATTTTGTTAGTCGTTAATTTATAAATTCATACCTCAGTCTTTTCATTTTAAAACAAAAACTCAAATTATTCTTGTGTCTTATTGTCACATCTTTAAAGTTCAACATCGTAATTCTGATTATAAGCATACAAATCTTTGCCTTTCAAAGTTCGTCACCCACACCGTGAAAATAAATTAATATGTGTAGAAGCATAATTTCATTGACGGCTCTCATGTGCCATTCATTCTCACCCCGAGCGTGGAAGTGTGTTGCAAACATGAAACAACCAGTTAGAAGGAGTCTGAGGCTGAAGCCCCTGGGACAACCCTCGATGGTCAAGTGAGAACTCTACTCGAGTGAGTATGCATATGATATGTATGATACGAGTATATGCATGATATAAGCATGAACGGTGGTGCCCTTCAGCATGGAGGATAATACTCCAGAGAGAGAGAGAGAAAGTGGAGAGAGAAAGAGAGATGGTGTAGAATGAAGCACTAACCACCAAGGGTAGTTGTATTTATAGTACCTTAGTTAATGTATATGAAGTCATCATGTGGAACATATCCTTTAATATATGGTTAGTAGGTGCACGTGGAAATTGGGCTATTACCCTGTGGTTAATGCAACGTGCGCTCCATCTGGTCTTCATCCGGACGCGCCCTGCATCCTGACGCGCCCTTCATCCAAACGTGCCATTCATATGTCCTTCATTGGGCACGCCTTTCATCCTAATGCGCCCTTCATCCAAACGTGCCCTTCACTCGTTCTTCTTCCCGACACGTTTTTCATCTTGACATGCCCTTCATCCTGATGCGTCTTTCATCCAGACACACCCTTTATCGTGACGCATCCTTCATCTAGACATGCCCTTCATCCATCCTATATCCAGAAACGCCCTTTATAGTGACGTGCCCTTCATCTAGATGTGTGATGCGTTTCGAAAGCTTTAAATTTATAAGACTAGTTTCACCGACTCCTTAATAAACAAAACACATGGGTAAAAGTATGACCCCCGTTTATAGTAAAGGTTTGAGGAAAGACCAGGTCATCCCAAGAAAGGTAATAATTTCTATTGTTAGCTAGGAGTAACAAAATTAGATTCCAATGATTGTCACTTATCACTAAAACCGTTTTTGTTGGATTTAAGATTTTGAAATGTTTTGCCAAATTATATTAAAAGTATATTTGTTAAAGGCTGAGCACATGGGATAAAACAAGTACAAGTATCATAGAAGGTACATGGACAAAGCTTAGAAGTAAAGCATGATTGGTGATCATGTAAACTAGCATATCTACTTGATGTAAAAGAATCTCCTTTCGGCCTTTGATCCTAAATACACAAAGTGCATAAAGTGTGGTCCAAGTATGAAGTATCAAGTATGCATTTCCTCTAGTCAATTAGTTAGACATGAGACTAGTCCTTAAACATGTTATAGTCAAGTTTAACATTTGTTTTACTATCCAATTCTCACAAGCAGAGCAATGACTCGTTATAGACAGACGATTCATAATATAACTAACATAATTGTATCTTTCGACCTTTAAACAATCATGATGATCAATCAAGACAAATGACAAGAGACCAAACAATAACATATCAAATGCATATATAATAGATTCAATATTCATGATACAAATTCTATGTTCAACTCATGGCAGAAGTGCCTCTAACAAATATAAAAGTACTACTCCATGTTCATGATGAACTCAAATAAGTACATATTTTTATCATCATTTATCCTATTTATTTGACTTGTTTTACTATATTATTTATGAGAATCGGTACTTTAATGTTTACTTTAGTAATTCTCAGGTAAAAACAAGCAATAGGTGAAACTTGGCGATTTTGGACTAATTATGGAGCAAAACAAGCGAGATGTTAAAAGTATACTGAAATCCAGAAGATGCACCGTATCTCTCTCAAATAATAAGCCGCAATATCATACTTAGATGAATTCGAAGACCATTGTCTGACTTTGAAGAATGCGCCGCATGTAATTCTATCATGCGCCGCATATGAAACTTTGGCCAACGAAGAAGATCAAGCTCGTTCTACTCCAGATACGCCGCATTACACTTCTGACATATGGCGTATCACTATCAAGACTTCACCAGATACAATCCAAGATACTGAAGGACATGCGCCAGATACAAGAATCAAGATACGCCGCATCTGAAGACGGTGTACGAATATTCCAGAATATATTAATCTTAGACCCCACGCGAAGTTAAGTCGATGCGCCGCATCTACTTACTCAATGCGCCGCATCGAGCCCTCAGACAGAAACTATAAATACCCCAAGACCTAGACGAATTTTGTGTGCAACATAACCCTAAGGAGCCGAGTTCAGTCGAAAAAGCAACACAAGACGCACCCCAAACGAAGATATTAGAGCTGTAAAAAGGTCCTGCATGTATTTAATTCATTAAGTAGTTTTGTTTTATAGTAATAGTACGCTTTAATTCATCAAGATTGATGGGCTTGTGGCCACCATACTGCTCCCCTTTAAATTGCTTTCCCATCAATTAAAGTTTATATGATGATGTTTTTGATGACTTATATTAGTGCTTTGATAACCTCTGTGTCTAGCTGAGCCTGTAGGCTGCCATACCTGCTCCTCGCCTGCTTAAGCTGATGTCTTTAGATAAGTAGGATAGGCATAAGTGATCATTAAGGGTTTACTCACCGATATAATGAGATTCAACGAGACAGATTAGATTACGATACGCTTCATATAAAACTAGCAATAAAACAAGTTAAAAGCTACTTAACTATCAGGACATGCCTTCTTCTGCTTCTAACTATCTATCTGTATACGTGTATGCTATTCGCTGATTCGTGCTCATTAGTTTAATTTACTGTTTAATATAACCAAATCTGTGCCATTCTCTCAGGCTGAACCCCCTTTCATTAGATTAGGCTGTAAAACTAACTTAGGATATTAAAATACTGATTAGGTTAATTAGATAATACGTTCCACTCTTAGTGATCGACACTCTACTTACAATTATATTCATACGGACCGGGTACACTGCTCGTTAAGTGTGTGTGTTATTGATAAGTCGGCTAAATATAAATTAAAACTTGATTAGGCATTAATACTGCTAAACTGCAATGACACATCACGCGCATCAAGTTTTTGGCGCCGTTGCCGGGGAGTGAATTATTATTATCTGTTAATTTGATTAGTATTTTAATTTGATTTTTCTTTTTATTAGGCTTTTAGATACTAACCACTAACTTGTTGTATATTAGTTAGATTGCATTCATTGTATAATTTGCATATTTTCTGTTTTTGTTTGTTTTTTATTTTTTGTAATTTTTATTTTTGTAATTTTATTTTTCTTTGTTTTTCTGCATTAACTGCTGTCGTTGTATTGTGCTAATACAAACGATACGGCGCATCTGTAACTCAGATGCGGCGTATTGCGTTTTAATTTTTTATAAATACAACGCGTTTAATAATTCGAGTACGGCGCATCTTTCCCCAAGATACGTCGAATTCTGTTTTTAATAAGAAAATCTTTCGAAACCCTAACGCCCTGCGACGCATCTGTTTTCGCAGATACGGCGTATTATATATTTAAATTAAAAACAATTTTCGAATTAATTAAATAGAAGCGACGCATCGATTTTTATCGATACGGCGCATCACCAAATCAATAATCTTGTATTTTGAANGCATCAAGTTTTTGGCGCCGTTGCCGGGGAGTGAATTATTATTATCTGTTAATTTGATTAGTATTTTAATTTGATTTTTCTTTTTATTAGGCTTTTAGATACTAACCACTAACTTGTTGTATATTAGTTAGATTGCATTCATTGTATAATTTGCATATTTTCTGTTTTTGTTTGTTTTTTATTTTTTGTAATTTTTATTTTTGTAATTTTATTTTTCTTTGTTTTTCTGCATTAACTGCTGTCGTTGTATTGTGCTAATACAAACGATACGGCGCATCTGTAACTCAGATGCGGCGTATTGCGTTTTAATTTTTTATAAATACAACGCGTTTAATAATTCGAGTACGGCGCATCTTTCCCCAAGATACGTCGAATTCTGTTTTTAATAAGAAAATCTTTCGAAACCCTAACGCCCTGCGACGCATCTGTTTTCGCAGATACGGCGTATTATATATTTAAATTAAAAACAATTTTCGAATTAATTAAATAGAAGCGACGCATCGATTTTTATCGATACGGCGCATCACCAAATCAATAATCTTGTATTTTGAAACGTAACGAAAATACGGCGCATTAGGTTCTGCTTATGCGGCGCATTTAATTTTTATAAATATAACTGATTTTTGATATTTAAAAGATACGGCGCATTCTAATTCAAAAAGCGGCGTATCTATCTTCTGAATAAAAGTCTGATTTTAATTTTAACGTAATAAGATACGGTGTATCCCTTTTCCAGGATACGGTGCATCGTCTGCAGATATCAACAACTTTTATTTTTCGTATTCCGTTTTCGTTATTAATTTTCTGATATTCCACTTTCTTGAACATACACTACTGATGCTTTTGCGATGATTTCAGGAAGTGCATGACCAGAAGTTCAACTAAGAACTTAGTTACACCTTTCGAAGATCCTGAACGAGCTTTTCATTTGCTTAAAAAGCTTTTCAACACAACAAGCTTTGACCATTCAAGTTCGTTCNGTTATTAATTTTCTGATATTCCACTTTCTTGAACATACACTACTGATGCTTTTGCGATGATTTCAGGAAGTGCATGACCAGAAGTTCAACTAAGAACTTAGTTACACCTTTCGAAGATCCTGAACGAGCTTTTCATTTGCTTAAAAAGCTTTTCAACACAACAAGCTTTGACCATTCAAGTTCGTTCGAGCTTGATTATTTTTCTGAACAAGAAGAGGAAGAAGAAACAGAAACAATGACGGAAAACACTACTATGGAGGAATACATGAACAAAACCCGATCCGACTACAGTTCAGGAGTTGCTAGACCAAAGTTTGATGACAAATCAAAGTTTGAGTTGAAGGGTCAGTTTCTCAAGGAATTAAGAGAAAATGCTTTCAGTGGGATAGAAAATGAAGATGCTAATGAACATGTGGAAAAAGTCCTAGAGATTGCAGATTTATTCACTACAGAAGGAGTCTCTGACGATCAACTTATGCTTCGGATCTTCCCAATTTCGCTTAAAGGAGATGCTAATAAGTGGCTAAGAAATGAACCAGCAAGTTCGATCAAAACCTGGGATGAACTAAAGAGCAAATTCCTCAAAAGATATTGTCCACCTGCTAAAACAGCTAAAAAGATGGAGGCTATCAACAATTTCAAGCAAGAGCCCGATAAAACTCTCTATCAGGCTTGGGAGCGTTTCAAAGACTTGTTGGTGAAATGTCCTCAACACTATCTAACCACAATGCAGGAGGTAATATTGTTTTATCAAGGATTGGACGTGCCTACTAGACAAATCTTAGATGCAAAGGGAGCTGTACCACAAATGAGTGCAGCAAATGCTAGAAAAGCTATCCAAGAAGCTGTTGATCATTCTCAAAAGTGGCACGATGGAAACTCTACTAGGTCTAAGAGCAGCACTAATTTTGACGGGTTTGCTGCAATTCAAGCTCAATTAGATAAAATTAGTAGAGAGATGAAGAAAAGAGATAAAAAAAGTATATGCTGCCTAAGTTGGATGTGAAAAATGCGAAGGACCTCACTACACCAAAGATTGCCCTACAAAGAATGAAAGTGAGACTTTTAAAGAAGCATACTACATACAATTTGGTCAACCATTCCAACCTTCAGGAAAATTTAGGGAAGCTGTTCCAGGATACTATCAAAAGTACAATGGAAATCCCACATATCAAGAGAGAAGGCAGACTTTGGATGATACTTTGAAGCAAATTATGGCCGATGCTGCTAAAAGACATGAAGAGAATACTGCTATGATCAAAGAAATCCGAGCCTCAACGGACACTGTCACAAGAAACCAAGGAGCTTCGATCAAAAACTTAGAGCAACAAATCGGTCAGATAAGCAATGTTCTTCAAGAAAGGGGATATGGAAGTCTACCTAGCTCAACCGAAACTAATCCAAGAGATCATGTCAAGGCCATAACCACTACCGAAGAATTCATGCCTAACATACCTTTTCCTGGACGATTGAAGAATGGTGATGTTTTGAAACCCAATATTTCTTTAACTCTTCAATCAGCGTAAGAAGATTACTCGAGGAGAAGTCAAGGATTGAAGTGGAGATCAAGGCTGCAATGAAAGAAGAGAGCTCTGCAACCGATCTACATGCCTTGCCTCATAAAGAAAAAGACCCAGGAAGTTTTACTTTACCTTGTTCAATTAATAACATGTCTTTCAATAATGCATTAGCTGACTTAGGAGCTAGTGTTAGTGTTATGCCCCTTAAGACATTCACTACCCTAGGACTAGGAAAATTAGCACCAACTAAGCTGCTTATTGAATTGGCTGATAAAACTGTAAAACGACCTGAGGGGATTGCTGAAAACGTGCTAGTTAGGGTCAAGAAATTTATATTTGATGAGACGAAAAGTGTACCCGTTTTAAGGGGTCATTTAAGCCCTAATTCGAGTAAATGTGATCAAATATTGCCCTAAATCATTCCTTTTGTCATTTTAGGTACTTTTGAGAAGAATTCTGGAAAACATGCATATTTGGACGTTTTTGGAGCATAAAAGTGAAGAAAACGACAAAGTCTCAAAAGAAGCTGGATTTCCTACCTGACGGCGTCAGAGTCACAAGGTGACGCCGTCAGCAAACGTTGACAAAGGAGTGAAGTCAGATTACACTAGACGCCCTATAAAGAAAACAAGATGTTTTCACCTGACGGCGTCAGGTGTTAATGAATGTAGGCCGTCAGGTGTTAACTTAAAGAGTGACGGCCCAGAGCGATTTAAAGGGTGACGGCGTCAGAAGTAAATCTAGGCCATCCGAGAACCCTAATGACGGCGAGCTGACGGCGTCAGAACCCATAACCTGACGCCGTCAGAATGTAAAATCTATATATACTTTTCTATTTTTCATTCATTAGTGTGGAACTTTTGGTACAAGTTTGGGAAAAACCCTAAAGACGATTTTAGCTGTAATTTCAAGGGTTTTTCA
The DNA here is from genome assembly GCA_014162995.1 of Artemisia annua. Taxonomy (NCBI): domain Eukaryota; kingdom Viridiplantae; phylum Streptophyta; class Magnoliopsida; order Asterales; family Asteraceae; genus Artemisia; species Artemisia annua. Next base: position 30,005 of record LBNU01009757.1, on the reverse strand, counting down.
CCCTTGAAACCTTCATGTTCAATTAAAGATAAGTCCTCACTTAAATTAATCAATATGTCTATGTGTTGGTTAATTATATCTTATGCTTGTCTTTCAATTAACATGCTAGGCTAGATTTTTCTTGTGTTTGCTTAGATCTAATGAAACCTAACTATTAATTATTGGTTGATTGGTGTGTTATTACTTTGTTGGGATGAATGTTTCATCAATGTTAGGCTTAAGAAAACTGGCAATACTCCTATATGGTAACATGCTTGAACGTCTTAAGAAACATGTAACTAAGGCATACTAGGTTATTAAGGTAGTATTTAACGCATGAGCCACTGTTTACAATCCCTATGATTATGTGTACGCATGGTTGTAGGAGGAGATAAGAGCTCATAGAATTGGGGAGATATGTATGCCACCCCATGAATTGTTAAGGAATACACCCGTCATCCACACAAGTAATACATACACCAATTAACCGGTAAAAGATAGTTAGGGAGTAAGGAAGTCTAAGTAAACACATTTGTCTCTATATAAGTTTTCACAACCTTTTATTTTCTTGTTATTTTATTTTTATTGCAATTGTAGTTTTTTGGTTAGTTGACTAGCAACTAATTCCGCCCATTCCTCCAAAACCCGAGATTTTACTTGCTTTCAAAAAAATACAAAAATACAAAAATAATCTTCCTTCACCTTTAGACCTATTAGAGTGGTTTTTCTATCCTAATGAACACTATTCCCTGTGAGAGAACGATCAATCCCCCGTACTTACCACTACACTATACTACACTGACCAGGTACACTGCCTGGTGGGATTGCAAGCTTCTCAAGATCCCTTGAGAGGTAAAACCTGTTGCGTGGTCGCAATCCCACGCACACCAATGTTCCCCGTAGACTTTCTAATACTAGATATGCCTGAAGATGTTAAGATTCCCTTAATCCTTGGACGACCTTTCTTGTCTACTGCTCATGCTAAGATTAATATGTTTAAAAGAAAAATATCATTGAAAGTAGGGAACGACAAACTAGTCTATAAATGTGAAAATCCGATTAAAAGCATAATTAAAGGTGTTTATGTGCTAGGATTACTTGAAGATATAGACCTCGACCTAGAAGCTAGATTTATGGGAGAAATCTTAGTGCGAAACAAATCACTTGAATGCTATGATGGGGATTATATTGAATTAAATGATCTTAAAACGCCATTAGAATTCAATGATAGATTTATGGAAGATGATGAACCCAATAAAAATAAAATTATGGATAACCCTAGTATTAACGTTATAAGCACTAGAGATTACGATGAATTTGAAGGGTATCCTAGTTTTGTGATTACGATAGAAAAATATATGTTGATTGTGCCTACAATATACAATTTCCTTGCATGATAGGTTACAAACAAATTAGCGCAAACTTCTTTCCTATTTTACCAATTAACGTAATGTCAAAAACCTTTTTTAATTATATCATGAATAAGAAGGTTGAATATAAAGGAAAGAATGTAGTTAGAGCTTTTATTAACGTACCTATTTTTATTGGAAGATTTGTTATTATTACAGATTTGACAGTGGTAGAAGACATGGATGCCTATCGCGATAAAGAGATGGGTGATGTGATTGTTGGCAAACCATTTTGTAGGGAGATTGCTATTAATGCCAAAAGATTTGAAGGAAAAATCACCTTTCAAAATGGGAGCGACATTATTACTTTTATGATGCCTCACACTCACCCAAGTTTTAAACATGCCACTAACAAATATTGCTACAGGTTTTCACCGTTTCTTCATGTAGATGACAAAGACAAACAATATGGGATCAAGTATCCGTATCAAAAGATGAAGGGATTCTACGAAGGAGTGTTGAAGTTGGGACCTGAATATATCCGCGATAAGTTAATTAGCAATTATATCATGAAGTGGTATTTGGATATTAATAATGAAAAATAGGAGCTGAACGTGAGTCTAACTTGAAGACTCTGGAATAAAGACAAGTGCTGACCGGGAGACAACCCGGAATTTTTATCTTATTTTTTCTGTTTGTCTGTCAGACCTACAGAAGATGTGGCGCATCTCCTTGATAGAATGCGGCGTATCAGCTGCACTGGTCATATCATTTTATTTTTCTGCATTTTTTATTTTTAGACTTTAAAACATTCTGTCAGTTTATTTAATGCGGCGCATCCCTGGATAAGGATGCGACGCATCTTTTATTCTGATTCGTACTAATTCCAGGCTCGATACGGCGCATCTTCTTCCATAGGATGCGGCGTATCGACTGACCTGATGATTTACAGTTTTATTTTTTAGGTTTTATTTTCACTAACTACTAATGTATTATGCAAGTTTGAACCTTCTTAACTCAGGTGTGTTAAAGTCTTTGTGGTATTATAGATTCTTGCACTTTCTTGGAAACATCATTCATGAACCTTAAACGTTCTCATCCACAAGAAAGTTGATTTTTGCTTATAAACGCAATGGAGGATCATTCCGAGCAAATATCACGGGAGTTTTTCCATTCTAATTCTTTTATTTTTCAGTTTTTAACCTTTAACACAAACAACGAGGACGTTGTTTAACTTAAGTGGGGGGATGGAGAATTAGAACACTTACTTGTCCTAAACTTTTCAAAATATGCTTAAAATGCGGTTAATATATCAAAATTTAAAAAAATTTAGCATGTTTTTGTTTAAGTCTAAATTACATAACCGCACACATAACCTTATTTCTTCCAAAAATTAAAACTTTAGTGTGCCGGTGACTTGTAAACTTTAGAAATTGGCTTGTATACTATTCGAGACCACCATAATGAGTATTATCGATATAATTGGAGTGACTTGTCTAACTTGGTAAATTTCTAGGATTACACCCAAAAAGCCTTTATATGTTATGTGATATTAACTAACTACATTGGTTAGTTAACCCCCGTATAAACCCTTTTGTTTACTCTCACTTTTAGAGTAAGATACCTCTAGAAAAACCCTCAGAGCCATTCCTTTCGTTTCTTACACATTTGTTAAAATGTTTCGTTACACCCTTACACCTTAGCCTACCCTGTAGATTAAAATCTGTGGTTAGTTACTTTAGGCAAAGTGTATTTCCTTACATTACCTATGTTCGCGTGCGTAATTCATTATCTTTGGTTAGGTCGGGAAATTGCACAATGCAATTGGAGTGAAAGATACATATTGTATAATTTTAATTTATTTTTCGTGTGTTTACTACTTTCACTATTACAGTTATTTCTGAAAGTTATGAAGAGTATGGAAAAATTATCCGGAAAAATCGTGATAGAAAAAGTTGTGAAATTTTACACACATATAAAAAAAACAAAAAAAAAAACAAAAAAAATCGAAAAAATAGAAAAGAAAAAGAAAGAGAAGAAGTTGGAAGTTTATTTAACCAACTTATGTAAAGTTTTGTATTAAGTGGGAGATATCACCACTATTTGTTGTTGTATTATATTTATGGATTGAATGGGAGTTGGCCGTTATGGGAACGCCAACTAAGGTTTATTCTTTGTTTAAGATTTTGTTGAGTATAATTCATGTCTACCTAAAGCGTGAGTTACATGATTCAAAAGCGTGAGTTATTCAATGATATGAGTCTTATTCATGAGTTGGTTGGGAAAGTAATTAACCACACTTGGGATTTTGATCTATTTGTTTGTTTATTTTTTATTTTACACCAATTTATATCCTAAATGTTATCCATACCCAACCGTATTGTTATATTCGTTGTTAGCTTTCGGGCATCCGGATATGATAATGGCTAAATGAGAATATTAAATGTACGAATAAGGTAGTGACCATCTGAGTATTAGATTAATTGACTAGCGCGCTAGCGATCTAGTGTGTGACTTGGTGACCATCCGTTATGAAAATTACGCGCCAGCAATCCAAGAAGTGCACTAGTGACCATCCGTTAGTTGAAGCGTCGAAGACTCGCGCCAGCGATCTACTAAGTTTATGCAGGAGATGTTTGAACGAAGCTAGGTTCAACCCTTAAGCCTCAAAACCCTATTTACCGCTTTAGACTTGTTACTCCTTGGCTTTAGTGGGGGAGATGCGTATACTTGTCAAGCTTATGATAGAATATTCGTCACAACTAAGCAACTAAACGATTTAGAATTGCTTTTATATTGAAAAATTATTTTGTTTCTACTTCGTTAAGTGTTTGGTTATGTGATTATGATAAGACGAATACGTGCTTAATGATAAAAATAAATCCTAATACCTTTTAGGATACATTTTCATAAGATTAAATTTAAGGTTTACTTGGGGACAAGTAAAGTTCAAGACTTCAAGTGGGGGGATATTTGATGAACTCAAATAAGTTCATATTTTTATCATCATTTATCCTATTTATTTGACTTGTTTTACTATATTATTTATGAGAATCGGTACTTTAATGTTTACTTTAGTAATTCTCAGGTAAAAACAAGCAATAGGTGAAACTTGGCGTTTTTGGACTAATTATGGAGCAAAACAAGCGAGATGTCAAAAGTCTACTGAAATCCAAAAGATGCGTCGTATCTCTCTCAACAGATACGCCGCAATATCATACTTAGATGAATTCGAAGACCATTGCCTGACTTTGAAGAATGCGCCGCATGTAATTCTATCATGCGCCGCATATGAAACTTTGGTCAACGAAGAAGATCAAGCTCGTTCTACTACAGATACGCCACATTACACTTCTGACATACGGCGTATCACTATCAAGACTTCACCAGATACAATCCAAGATACTGAAGGACATGCACCGGATACATGAATCAAGATACGCCGCATCTGAAGACGGTGTACGAATATTCCAGAATATATTAATCTTGGACCCCACGCAAAGTTAAGTCGATGCGCCGCATCTATTTACTCAATGCGCCGCATCGAGCCCTCAGATAGAAACTATAAATACCCCAAGACCTAGACGAATTTTGTGTGCAACATAACCCTAAGGAGCCGAGTTCAGTCGAAAAAGCAACACAAGACACACCCCAAACGAAGATATTAGAGCTGTAAGAAGGTCATGCATGTATTTAATTCATTAAGTAGTTTTGTTTTATTGTAATAGTACGCTTTAATTCATCAGGATTGATGGGCTTGTGACCACCATACTGCTCCCCTTAAAATTGCTTTCCCATCAATTAAAGTTTATATGATGATGTTTTTGGTGACTTATATTAGTGCTTTGATAACCTCTGTGTCTAGCTGAGCCTGTAGGCTGCCATACCTGCTCCTTTTCTGCTTAAGCTGATGTCTTTAGATAAGTAGGATAGGCATAAGTGATCATTAAGGGTTTACTCGCCGATATAATGAGATCCAACGAGACAGATTAGATTACGATACGCTTCATATAAAACTAGCAATAAAACAATTGACAAGCTACTTAACTATCAGGACAGGCCTTCTTCTGCTTCTAACTATCTATCTGTGTACGTGTATGCTATTCGCTGATTCGTGCCCATTAGTTTAATTTAGTGTTTAATATAACCAAATATGTGCCAGTCTCTTAGGCTGAACCCCCTTTCGTTAGATTAGGCTGTAAAACTAACTTAGGATATTAAAATACTGATTAGGTTAATTAGATAATACGTTCCACTCTTAGTGATCGACACTCTACTTACCATTATATTCATACTGACCGGGTACACTGCTCCTTAAGTGTGTGTGTTATTGATAAGTCGGCTAAATATAAATTTAAAACTTGAGTAGGCATTAATACTGCTAAACCGTAACGACACATCACGCGCATCAGTTCATAATAAAGTAAATGAAACAAAAAAGTATTATCATCATTAGAACAAGTTTATACCGAGGTTTCCAAGTATGCTCTCGTTCTAGTATTGTTCTCCACGTGTGGCAACTAACTCCAACTCTTTAGCTAGTGGTTTTTGGTGCAAAACCACTACTAAACTGCTTCTTATGATCAAGAGATGTTTCTTGATTAAGGTGTGTATAATACCATGAATTAGGCTCCTATTTATAGTTGAAATGAAACCCTAGCATGTCCCTGGCGAGTTACGACAAGCAAGTGATCGGCCTCATTATTGATGTAGCTCATTAATGTAGAAACATAACTGCCAGGGGAAATACGCCGCACAAATGTTGTAAGACCGGCGGGCTTCTCTTCGCGTAACCGGTGTACTTTAACGTGTGATTCGTAGTTGCATAGTTGACCAAAGGTGCCCGTAAGCGGCGCTCTTTCTACTTATGAACGTCGTGCTTTTGTCCAAACTATGTCTTATTCTTTATAAGTTCTCAAAGTCATTCGTTTTGTGTATTTCTTGCTTCTTGCCTCCAATCCTTTATCCTGTACATTCATTCATATATTAAGTACCAAAAGTCCTAATAATAAGGTTATTTACTATACAATTTACGTAATATCGGGGTTATAAATATGTATAATACGAGACTCATCAAATCCCCCCATACTTAGAATGATGCTTGCCCTCAAGCATACAAGAAAAAATGTTTTTCCAAAGCAAGTCTCGTATAAATTTTAAATATATCTTTTTGTGTATCTAAGACAACCAAGAATAACATGACATTCTCCTCACGAAAGTGTATATATTTTCAAGTTCACTCAAGCATTCATAAAATTTTTTTTTGGCTGTAGATTCACTCTTATAGCTCAGTCATAAATTATAGATTTACCATATGCTTGTAAAAGAAACAAAACTACACCGACGTGGCGTAAGCACCAAGTATAAATATCAAAGAGGTCTTTTATTCGAGTTATAACGTTGGGTTAAGGGTTATAAGGTATGGATTTAGACATGGAATAATTGTTGTAAAAACTTAAGTCGGGAAATCATAATTCTCTTTATTTTTTTTTCTCTTATTTTTTTATTTTTCTTTTTTATTTTCTTTTCTCAACCACATTATAACAAACATAAAGCGTGCACTCTTCATACTCATCGTAATTGGTAAACAACCATACTTTTTCTCATATATATACTCCAATCCTTAGATTCCCGACTAAGCAAAATATTTTTGTTATTTTCTTGATGGATAAATAGAAACGAAAAAACTAAGGCTCAGAAGGGTGTATCTAGTGGATAATAGCACTAAAAGTGAGTGCTAAATGGGTTAAATTTTGTTTAGAAAACGGATGGCTTATATATGGTGTATTTCCTAATTTTTTGCCTCTTATCACATAAAAATACTTATATTACACGAATGTGATCTCACTGCGATCTCATAATGATTTCAAATACAAGTTCTAGAATCACATAAATTATCGGCACACTCATAAACAAAGAAATCAAGCATAAAAGGTATATGCCTATATAGGCTCGAAATCCTCACATTAATAGTGGCAATGGTCATAAAATGTGCAAATAATGTCATTAATCCCGATTCAGACTTTTTATGATTGTTTTGGATACTTTTTCTATAAAAAAATTTTTTAGTTACTTCTAATTTTATTAATTTTTATACCCCCGTACATTACTAAAATGTGCGTTGGTTTTTATTAATTTATACGGCGAACTTTAGCTAAAAGCGGCGGTTTTTTCAAATTTATCTTAACAGTTATTCAAAATTTCCACATACTAATATAGGTATTTCTTTATTTTTCAAGTTATCTTCCCCTCCCCCCCCCCATACTTAAATTTAGCATTATCCCTAATGCTATAGAATTAAAAACAAAGTATAACGGAAAAAATAAAGATAACGGTACTTCCCGCGTATGCTTTGTTATCTCCCCGAGAACTCTCCAAGTACTTGTCCATCTTTTGGACCATTCTTTCCTGCACACATACATCATCCAACAAAACAATATCCACAAAATGGTAATGTGCCTCTAACACATTACATTAGCATATATATATAATAGTTAATAATAAGATAAATTGTGTTGTTTTTGTTCGGTGCCATGGTGGTGATGTGGTGGTGCTTAGGTGCAAGTGTTCAAATGTGTTTGTTGTGGGTACCAACAGAGGTACCCAATGATACAGACCATTGTTATGAAACGTGTTTGAAATTGTCTTGAATTATGACCAACAAACTGGTCATCCAAACCACAGAAATCAACAAACAAACCATCAAACCCACAAACCCCTCCGTACATACCAACCAAGTATGGCGGTCTTCATTCCTGACCTTCACCATTCATTCAGAGGCTCTACCTCTAGCACTTCTGGCAGGTTCCTTATCTTCCCACTTTCATCTCTTAAGTACCAGAAACTCCTCATATCAACTGGTTTACACAACACAGGTTCACTAAATAACTCCATCTCCTCCTTATTGAACAACCCCATGCTTTTTGCAATCCTGGTAATGATGTGACCACAACACAAATATGATCCCCCAGCAGAAGCAGCTCCATTTGCCAAGTATTGAGCAATGATCCAAATCACATTGAGGTGCCTCAATGGATGTTTCTTGTCAAAAGCATGTAGAATCCATAAATCCTCATCTAGAACATATTGCTCATGATAAGACCTGTGAAGGATTGAGTGTACCAACAACTTATGCAACACCTGTAACAAAGGGTTCTTGATCTTCCATACCCTTTTCTTTCCATAAACTCTCACATCTTCTCCACTTATTTCCTTCCAATAGGCTGTTGCATCAAACCTCTCTGTATTCTCTCTCCTTTAGCAATCATGTATATTAATTTGTCATTACAAGCTTCCTATTCTGAAATCAACCCCAGCATTCTTCCAAACTGAATCAAAGATACATTCATGCTTTCTCCTCCTAACCTGAAACTAATGAACGGATCAGTCTCCATCCCCTCATCTCTAATTTCTTTTACCACCTTCACACTGCTTAGAAACTCCAATACCCATTCCTTGTAAATTGGCTCCCTAATCTTTAAAGCTCTCTTCCACATCCACGAGCTTACAATATCTGTGCTAAATACCATCCTGACCAACAACATGTTCTCCAACCACTCAAAACATCCCAGATTCTTGATGATGCGCCAGTCCACTATCCTAGGCACATGTATCTCTCTTTCACAGAGTCTACTCACATTGCTATTCAAAATCTTCTTCTCCACTCTATCTACTTTTTCCCACGTCAAATTTGGGTGTTCTTTAGCTTTCTTCTTTGGTTCTCTCAAAGCCCCCTAGTTCTGGATGCCACACTAGAACTTCCTTCACCTACCATATTCTACTCACATAATCACAAACAATCAACATTAGTTGTCAGAAAACATAGACATCAAATATATAATCAATTATGCAGGTTTCATGCATACTGTGACCAAATTTTTCAGAAAAGCGGCGGTTTTAGATATAAAACCGGCGGTTACGCGACAAAATTTTCTAAATTATGAAAATGTTCGGCGGTTTTTATAAAAGTGCCGCGGTCTTGGCCCTCAAGACCGGCGGTTTTATTGTTCTGCACACAAGTGCTCTGTTCTAATGTCCAAGAACCAATTTTATCCCAACTAGACATCAAAATTCTATCCTCTAAAGGTTTCTAAGATCTCATAAGTAATCTCAAGTTTCCATTTAAGCATATAAGAACAACCTTTATCAGTTAAGCATCTCTTACTAAAGGTTTATGCATTCAAAGGCAAATTTCTCAAAGTATTATTCTAGCAACTCTTAAACATGCAATATCCCTTCTTAAACTCATGGCAAACTGATGCAGGTTTTACTGACCAGGTTTTAATATTTATAATTCTCGTTTTACCTATGGTCTACCTTAATGCACTAACGGACAGAGAATCTGGTCGTGTGTAGGCTAGTTAATGGTAATACCGAGGTCGTCCCAAGAGCTATGTGGTGCGGATTATAACGAAGTCAGGTGTCACTGATTTTAAACTGATTTGAGAGTTGTAATGATTAGTAAGACAGAAATGTAAATGAAAGCTAGAAAGTAAACCGAAGTTGTGAGCAGTGGGAGAGAAGTGTGCTAACCTAATTACTCTTCCTATATTGCTTATAATCATGTCTCCTATGAAACTAATCTCATGCTTTAGATGGGGCGGACATATATCACTAGGTGCATATGGTCAAGTTCCCTAGCCTATCTCCCCCGAATCCTGTCAGGAACCACAGGCACTACCCCATGCTAGTAAGCCGACGTACGGTAGATGGGTTTGAGTCATTAAGCGCCACTACATGCTAGACTTATCTTTAATGGCCCGTTGTCACGATCATAGGCCATTTCTCTAACTCCTTAAGTTCATCAAACATTGGTAGGTGATCCTATGGTCAATTCGTACATGAGGCAGTATGGTCAGTTGTCATCCCTCCCATTTCCTCGCAATCCATCAGGCTAGTGTCCTATGGTCAATTCTTCTAGCCTACTAACTAAATTGGGGTCTTAATTCAATTTAAGTTAGCGTAACATATACTACCACATCTCAAAACTACCAAAATTAGAGGTTCTCAAGATAAACTAAGCATGCACACACGTAAAAGCATTTAAGAAAAGTACGGAAACATAATTAAAGCAATAAAGGAATCATAACTAGGCTAGCACCAGAGGTGCTTAGCCAAACATATAGTAAATCATACCAAAAATGATGAATAAAACATGAATTGAATTGATCATAATGTTTGATACAAATTACTTGATGTAGAACTAATAATGATGATGATTGGTGGTGAATTCTCCCTTGAAAGATGGCTTGGAACTGCTGGAAAACTACCTGGAGTGGTGCCCTAATCGACCCCTAAGAGGGGGTGAAGAGAGATACCCTAAAATGCAGATTTAGGGCTGTATTTATAGGCCCGGACAACGTTACGGCGTAGCTGAAAAGTGAGCTACGCCATAGCACTTGTTACGAAATCTGCCCATCTTAGAAAAATCATATCTTTTAAACCGGAAGTCGTCACGGGACGTGCCACCCGGCGTTTCGAAGATAATTGAGTCTAGTTTTATTTAAAATTAGTCTCATGGTCTCTTTCTCTTTTTATCTTCAGTTCACAACACTCCTTTGTGCCCACGTAATTAATTACGGCGTAACTAATTAGTCATGTTACGCCGTAGCTCTTCATCCATCAATACTTATCCATTCGTAAATTTCTCTACGGCGTAGCCTTCATGTGTTGTTACGTCGTAGTCGTTGCTACGCCGTAGTCCTATAGTAGTGTTACGAAGTAGCCTTTAATTCGACGGATTCTTTGAAGACTTGAATATATTACGGCGTAGCTCAGAAGAGTGGTTACGCCGTAACTCTTGATCCGCGTTGACTTTGGTCTTCATGTTTGAATTCCTAACTACGGCGTAGTTGAGAGTAGATGTTACGCTGTAGCTTCTTCCAATATACACAAATTGTATAACTTTTGTGCGTTCTTTCCAAATTCCTCGTCTCTTTAGCTCCTATGCTCATTTGTAACCTGGATACAAAATATAAAGAAATCAAAGTGTATATCCATATAATAAGTAGAATAAATGAACAAAATAAGGGGAAATTGACACTTAAATATCATGATTATTTGACGCCATCAAATATCCCTCCACTTAAACTCTAATTGCCCTCAAGTAGACCTTATTAGAAGTATTCTCAAAAAGATATCCCCCAATTTTACTCAGGAAATATGAGATTAAAAATATCCTATGTTGGAATTCTCGAAGCCGAACACCTCATGAAAAGGGGATCAAACACTCATACTCTCTCTATTCTAAGTGTCAATTTTCAGGGTGATCACTCATTGCTCAGACATAGTATGTATTCTATCATAGGCTTGGCAGTTACACAAATCTCCCCCACTAGAGCAAAGGTCGAAACAATTCTTGAAGGCAACATTGGGTAAACATATATATGGTTAAGGGTGTAGTGTCATTACTAACATACTACGGCGAAGGCGACAAAGGAAATGATACATGACCGGAACGCCGGGCAAGACACCAAGACCTGCTCGAATCCTTCACCTAAGCACGATTCACGACTAAAGGGAAGGAATAGACATGGGATTTTACAAAATTGGTGTAAAATGAAAAATAACAAGCAAATAGTCTAAGCCTACAACTAAGTTGTCACCATTTACCGTTCGCCCAAGGTCTAAACTTCGAAATGCAAAAATTGGATCATAGCAAGTAAATGTGCCATTAGAGGACGTCATTATGGGCACAAAACTTGGTCTTCATGTTGGTGTAGAAACAACCACCAACTCATATCTTCAAATGTGACCGAAATGGCCTCTTCGATACTAAGTCTTGATAAGCTCATAATCAAGGTGCTATACAATGGTGCACATGTTTATTTCTAATATCTACATACTGAATTTCACATTTTTTTTTGGGTCAACAATATACATCCCCCCACTTGAGATGAACAATACATGAGAATTTGGTGGGTCTTCAAATGATCTTCAATGATATGTCTTTGACGTAGGCGTGATTCCTGAATTCTTCCACTTAGACCTCGAACTAGAGCAAACAATGACTTCCCAATCATAAACTAGACTACACGGTAGGCTAAGGTGTAATGGTGTATCGAAACAATATATATGGGTGAGAAACGAAAGGAATGGCTCAAAAGGGTGTTCTAGGGGTATCTTGCACTAAAGATGAGTGCAACAAAAGGGTTTACATGGGGGTCGAGAAGTCGAGGTGACTAATCGATAAACACACACATATAAGGCTATTTGGGTTATAATCCTAAAACATTGCCTTCTAAAGTTGTCCCTTCCAAATGTGTCTAGCACATTACTCGTCTATGGTCTCGAAATAATGTAAAAGCCAAGTTCTAAAGTCTATAAAACTACCATCACACTCAATATTTAGGTGGATTTGGGTAAACAAGGGGAAAACTGAAAAGGCTAAACCTCACCATATTAATTCAAAGGTTAAATGTGCCCGGCTAAGGTCTATTCTAGTTCGGTTAAGAAAAACATGTCAAAAGTTTAAAAATGGCAAAAAAATTCCAAAATAAACTAGAAAATTGAGGATAAATTAAAGTTCAAGATAATTCTACTCCTGTCCCCCCACTTGAATTGTACAAAGTCCCTTTTGTACTAAGAATTAAACATATGTGAAGCGAAAGTAGAATTAGAGCGAGAACTTCCCTGAAATTTGCTCCAAAATGAAAGAAGGATCACGTTGAACATGCGTGCCTTCGTCTTGCCTCCATGAGCAAACTTCAATAACCTGAATTCACTTAAACAACCCAACGCATCATACTGAAAAGACATCAAGTAAAGAAAACAAAGAAAATGAAAATCCTAACTCACTTTCCTAGGAATCACGGTTGCATTTAGCATATGCAACAAGCCTTTCAAACCACTTGGTGTCCCAAGTGGACGAGTGAAGTCTCGTGAGGGTTTACAGTGAACACACCCACAAAGTTCATTTACTACTAATGGTATGGAAGATTAAATAAAGATACAGGAAATGTTACGACGTAACTGCAATAATGAGTTACGCCGTAACTGGTAAAACCTGAGGATCACCAGCTCTCGGAGAGGAGGTTACGACGTAACCATAGAGTGGGATTACGTCGTAGCTGGTTCACAGAAGGAAATCCTAGCCAGGATTCTTCGTAAGTGAGCCATACATCAAACTCCTTGCTCCAATTCCTGCAAAATAAGAAAACAAACATACCAAGCATAAAATCATAAAAATTTAAAAATAAAAGATAGGCATGGGTTGCCTCCCACGAAGCGCTTGTTTTTATTTGGGTCTCGAGCTTGACTCTCCCCTTATTTACTAAGTATAAGGGTGTTCATCCCCTCACTTGAAATTAAGTGTGGGTGAAAATAGCAATAAACACCGTTAGGGTGTGAATTTGCTATGGGATAGGGGAATGATGAATGAAGGTTATACCTAGAAGGAGATATCATTACCCTACTTACTTTACCCGGATTGACAGATGCATATGATGATTTGAACACTCCGTGTTGTGGTTGAATGATTGGCTTCATTGCCTCATTTGCCTCCTTGTTATTCACAGTAGTGTCTATGGTTTTGCCTCCTAATCCCTTCTCAAGCACAACAAAAATTGGTTCCGTATCCGGTGCAACATAACCATCTTCGGGTGGTGCGATAAGCATGGTTTGTGAGGTTAAAGGTTGCGCCTCATCAATGATTATTTCAGCAACCTGTATGGGAAAACTAGCAAGATCGTTAATAGGAATGAAAGAAGAGTGAGAAGTGTTACCATTCTGTGTTGTAGTTGATTCTGCACTAGCTTGTGGAATTGCTTCATCATCCAGTAAGCTCCTTGCTTCTATCTTCTTCAATTGATCTTTGCTTGTTTCTTCCTTCCTCACAGCCTTCAAACGTCCTGGGATTGGGATAGGTGGTACATATGGCCTGACATAAGGTAAATCACGAGGAACCGGCTCCTTGTTGACTTCCTTGATCTATCTCATTCTGGCTTTTTCTACCATATTATTTTTATTCTCCAGGACTGTTTGGTTTAATTTTTCAAACCTTGCCTCTACATTCATCCTCCTAGCATCGAGCTTCTTTAAGTTCAAGTCTGTGGTTTCCTTGAACTTTCTAATCCATTTATCCCTTGAGTCATGCATCTTCCTTGATTCTTCACAATAATTGTTGATGATTTCCTCCAAGGATTTCACATACTCGTTCTGCTCAAATGCTTTGCATTCTTCACGAAGAGAACGCTCCTGTATAGCATGAATGTTCTCCTTAATCTCTTTTATATCACACCTTAGTCTGGCAATCTTTTTGGTTATGTCACCAATTTCATCCAAGCTATTGCTATTCGTGAGCCAAGTGGTTGCTCCATCATACCAATTATGTGAATGTTTAGCCATCATTTGTATTGAGCGAATGACTTGTGCTGGTGGCATCATAGGGATCGGCCCTTGAGAGTCGAGCATTCGGCGGGAAGGGATGCTTAAACCTTTGTAGAAAATAAGGACTTTCTGATGGTTTTCGAGATCATGCGTTGGGCACATGTAAAGAAGGTCATTGAACCTATCCCAAGCTTCATATAATGTCTCATCCTTCAATAGTCTGAAGTTCCTTATTTCTTCCATCTTCTTAGCAATCCTTGAAGGCGAACAATATTTCTGAATAAATGTTTTCTCCAGAAGTTTCCATGTATTTATCGACCCAGCCGGAAGCCTGTACATCCATCTTCTAGCTGCACATGTGAGTGTAATTGGAAACACTCTAAGCATTAATGCATCTTGAGTGACTCCTGGAGTGTGAAAAAGATCTGCGATCTCTAATACACTTTGCACATGCAGGTGGGCATCTTCATCTTCAGTTCCCGCGAAAAGCTTCAGTCCGAGCTCCTTCATAAACTGGCTACTGATCTCAAAGTTGATATTATTATTAATTTCGGGACAAACCACGCCCGATCTTCGGTTACCTTGAGTCAAAGCCACGTATTCCACCATAGTGAGCATGTCAAAATCCGAATTTCCCATATCCTGAAAAAACAAACAAAAACAGAAACGAAAAGAAAAAGAAAACTAAAAACAAAAAGTTCCTAAAAAGCAAATGAAAATCAAAAAGCAAAAATATATACAAGACTTAAACTAAAATCCTAAATATAGCTCCCCGACAGCGGCGCCAAAAACTTGATGCAGGTTTTACTGACCAGGTTTTAATATTTATAATTCTCGTTTTACCTATGGTCTACCTTAATGCACTAACAGACAAAGAATCCGGTCGTGTGTAGGCTAGTTAATGGTAATACCGAGGTCGTCCCAATAGCTATGTGGTGCAGATTATAAGTAAGTCAGGTGTCACTGATTTTAAACTGATTTGAGACTTGTAATGATTAGTAAGACAGAAATGTAAATGAAAGCTAGAAAGTAAACCGAAGTTGTGAGCAGTGGGAGAGAAGTGTGCTAACCTAATTACTCTTCCTATATCGCTTATAATCATGTCTCCTATGAAACTAATCTCATGCTTTAGGTGGGGCGGATATATATCACTAGGTGCATATGGTCAAGTTCCCTAGCCTATCTCCCCCGAATCCTGTCAGGAACCACATGCACTACCCCATGCTAGTAAGCCGACGTACGGTAGACGGGTTTGAGTCATTAAGCGCCACTACATGCTAGACTTATCTTAAATGGCCCGTTGTCACGATCATAGGCCATTTCTCTAACTCCTTAAGTTCATCAAACATCGATAGGTGATCCTATGGTCAATTCGCACACGAGGCAATATGGTCAGTTGTCATCCCTCCCATTTCCTCGCAATCCATCAGGCTAGTGTCCTATGGTCAATTCTTCTAGCCTACTAACTAAATTGGGGTCTTAATTCAATTTAAGCTAGCGTAATAGATACTACCACATCTCAAAACTACCGAAATTAGAGGTTTTCAAGATAAACTAAGCATGCACACACGTAAAAGCATTTAAGAAAAGTACGGAAACATAATTAAAGCGATAAAGGAATCGTAACTAGGCTAGCACCAGAGGTGCTTAGCCAAACATATAGTAAATCATACCAAAAATGATGAATAAAACATGAATTGAATTGATCATAATGTTTCATACAAATTACTTGATGTAGAACTAATAATGATGATGATTGGTGGTGAATTCTCCCTTGAAAGATGGCTTGGAACTGCTGGAAAACTCCCTGGAGTGGTGCCCTAATCGACCCCTAAGAGGGGGTGAAGAGAGATACCTTAAAATGCAGATTTAGGGCTGTATTTATAGGCCCCGACACCATTACGGCGTAGCTGAAAAGTGAGCTACGCCGTAGCACTTGTTACAAAATCTGCCCATCTTAGAAAAATCATATCTTTTAAATCGTAAGTCGTCACGGGACGTGCCACCCGGCGTTTCGAAGATAATTGAGTCTAGTTTCATTTAAAATTAGTCTCATGGTCTCTTTTTCTTTTTATCTTCAGTTCACAACACTCCTTTGTGCCCACGTGGCGTAACTAATTAGTCACGTTACGCCGTAGCTCTTCATCCATCAATACTTATCCATTCGTAAATTTCTCTACGGCGTAGCCTTCATGTGTTGTTATGTCGTAGTCGTTGCTGCACCGTAGTTCCATAGTAGTGTTACGACATAGCCTTTAATTCGAGGGATTCCTTGAAGACTTGAATATGTTACGGCGTAGCTCAGAAGAGTGGTTACGCCGTAACTCTTGATCCGCGTTGACTTTGGTCTTCATGTTTGAATTCCTAACTACGGCGTAGTTGAGAGTAGATGTTACGCCGTAGCTTCTTCCAATATACTCAAATTGTATAACTTGTGTTCGTTCTTTCCAAATTCCTCGTCTCTTTAGCTCCTACGCTCATTTGTAACTTGGATACAAAATATAAAGAAATCAAAGTATATATCCATATAATAAGTAGAATAAATTAACATAATAGGGGGAAATTGACACTTAAATATCAGGATTATTTGACGTCATCACAAACGTTTTAGCAATTACATTGTACTACTAGCATAGGCAATTTCTCTTATTAGGGCAAAGAAAACCCTAAATCTTTAGTGATCATGATTCTATAACTAATCAAGGGGCAAACTATAAAATCATGTAAAGCAACATAGAATTAAGCATAAAATGTCCAAAATTCAGAATATCATAGCAAACCCTAAGTTTTTGATCATCAAAACCCTAAGAAAATTTTCAAAAGATTGACACAAGTGTAAACTTACCCTCATTGTGTTGAATTTATTGTTCTGAACTTGAAAATCTCGGTAATTGATCTTTGAATGGTTGGAAAAACCGTCGGTTTTTTTTTCTTTTGTGTGTGTTTTTGGTACTTTTCTATTTTAGCGCGTATGTCAAAAATGATCAGTGTTTAAGTTATAAAAGCTTCCCTCGCTAAAATGTTCGGTGACCTTAGTGAAAAGGTCGGCGGTTTTTTCTGCAATTTTTCTTACAGTGTGCAATGATCTTCTAAAAAATGATAAAAATCAAACTAACAACTATAACAATCATATAAACATTCGCAATAGATATTCATTCATCTCTTATCAGAGGCATAATCATAAAGCATAAGCTTGAGATACATTTTATTCAAAAACATGATAAAATATCATAGAAATGAAAAAATAAGAAAGGAGCATTTTTTCAACTCCATTTTTGGTGTTACTTGGGTGTTTAGGCAGTGAAATGGTCTGGTGACATGATGTCACTCAGCTTGTAGGAACCAGATGGCTTCCTCTTGGTGTTAAGAGAAGATTCAGATGATTTTGGAATTTCTTTTTCATGAGGACTATTACTCACTCCAACTTCACCTTCCTCATCAATTTCTGCCCACAAAGTGATTTCTCCATACTGGTAATTAATTATGCTCCTGGTATGTTCCATGAATGTTCTTCCTAATATTACATCAGGTTCCACATCATCTTCTTCAGGGTTAACATAGAACTCCAATTCATAGCTTTTGGTTTTCTCAATGGAATCCCCCACAGTTTCTCCTACCAACTTCATAGACATCTTCTTCTCAATTTTCTTATCTCCATTCTCCAAAACCTCATATTTTAAGTTAAGTTTAACTACATATTCCTAGGAAATTAAGTTCTTAGCAAGGTCAAGGTCTAAAATTCCATCAGAGGCAAACAACCCCTCAACATAACATGGTGTTACATATTTTTCCCCAACTTCATTTCCATTTCCATTCCTATGAAGTAAGAAGACCTTAGTTTTTTCATTCATTTCAGGTGCATAAGTATTCATTTTCCAGAAACTCTTTCTAATTGCATCAGTGTCTGGGTAAATAGTTAGCAACCCTTTAGAAAAGTCTATAACTCCTTTTGTCTGTTCTAGAAAAGTTCTTCCTAGGATCACACTATGTCCCATTCACTATCACTGGGGTTAACATCAAATTCGACAAATAATATGTCCCTATTCATTTGTACCAGCAAACTTTTTGTGATCTCCTTCCTTCCATTCTCTTTTTCCTCAATGCTCACCCCTAGTTTCTTCACTTTGATATTAGGTTCCTGATGCAATCCAAATCAGCCACAACATCATGAGCATAATTGTTCTCAATATAGCAAGGAGTGACGAATTTCATGTAACATTCCTCAGTTTCCATCCTGTTAAAAATGTGAACCCTTTGTTCATCTTCCTTGTCATTAGCTGCAACCTCAAAAGTAATTTCACCCTGCCAAGTGTTCATGCTTTCCACTTGGTCTTTTTCATCATTCATGAGTCCTAAGTTCAATTTTTTGCCCATTTCTAATGTATGACACTATAACATCAAACAGAACATTAGCAGGTTAGTCAAATAAGTTATAAGCACATAATCATACTCCAATAATCTCATATAAATTATATATTTCAAGATATGCATCTGTTTTATCATCACAAAAGAGAAACGAGTCTTCTGTAAAGATTTTTGCAGAAAAGTTTGGCGCACTTTAAGAAAAGTACGGCGGTTACGTGACTTTCTAGCCGTTTTATTTGAAATTCTCCAGAAGTACGGCGGTCTTAGAAATAAAACCGGTGTGTTTCTGGGTTTTACCAAATGATCATAAGAGATATAGTCGTTCATAAACTCAGATATAAGTTGAAAACAAATTGAAATTATCATCTCATTCATAAGAGCAATCCAATATAACATTTGTAAGCAAACAATTAAAAAGCAAAAGAAAAATATTTTTGTGTTTTTCATTTTAATGTGTATTTTATACTTATGCAGTAATTCAGATAGTAAAAACAAAACATACATAAGTCCTCTGTTCTCAAAACCTGGAAAAGCATTTTACAAGTTTGTTTTTGGGTTTTTTGAAATCAAATCCAACTATTCTTTCAACTGTATCAAAAGTTCGGCGGTTTTTGTCTGAAAAACCGGCGTTCTTTTTGTCTCAGAAACGAAATTTTTCCAAATTTTTGTAAGAAATCTTAGTATCAAGTGAATTTTTCTTTGTGAAACTAACAATATAAACCAAATTAGCCTCCCCGGCAGTGGCACCAAAAACGTTGATGTGTTTCGAAAGCTTTAAATTTATAAGACTAGTTTCACCGACTCCTTAATACACAAAACACATGGGTAAAAGTATAACCGTCGTTTATAGTAAAGGTTTGAGGCAAGACCAGGTCGTCCCAAGAGAGTTAATAGTTTCTATTGTTAGCTAAGAATAACAAAATTAGATTCCAATGATTGTCACTTATCACTAAAACTGTTTTTGTTGGATTTAAGATTTTTGAAATGTTTTGCCAAATTATATTAAAAGTATATTTGTTAAAGGCTGAGCACATGGGATAAACAAGCACAAGTATCATAGAAGGTACATGGACAAAGCATAGAAGTAAAGCATGATTGGTGATCATGTAAACTAGTATATATACTTGATGTAAAAGAATCTCATTTCGGCCTTTGATCCTAGATACAAAAAGTACATAAAGTATGGTCCAAGTATGAAGTATCAAGTATGCATTTCCTCTAGTCAAGTCGTTAGACATGATACTAGTCCTTAAACATGTTATAGTCAAGTTTAACATTTGTTTTACTATCCAATTATCACAAGCATAGCAATGACTCGTTATAGATAGACGATTCATAATATAACCAACATAATTGTATCTTTCGACCTTTAAACAATCATGATGATCAATCAAGACAAATAACAAGAGACCAAACAATAACATATCAAATGCATATATAATAGATTCAATATTCATGATACAAATTCTATGTTCAACTCATGGCAGAAGTGCCTCTAACAAATATAAAAGTACTACTCCATGTTCATAATAAAGTAAATGAAACGAACAAGTATTATCATCATTAGAACAAATTTATACCGAGGTTTCCAAGTATGCTCTCGTTCCAGTATTGTTCTCCACGTGTGGCAACTAACTCCAACTCCTTAGCTGGTGGTTTTTGGTGCAAAACCACTACTAAACTGCTTCTTATGATCAAGAGATGTTTCTTGATCAAGGTGTGTATATTACCACGAATTAGGCTCCTATTTATAGTTGAAATGAAACCCTAGCATGTCCCTGGCGAGTTATGACAAGCAAGTGATCGGCCTCATCATTGATGTAGCTCATTAATGTAGAAACATAATTGCCAGGGGAAGTACGCCGCACAACTGGTGTAAGACCGGCGGGCTTCTCTTCGCGTAACCGGCGCTCATATAACATATAACCGGCATACTTTAACGTGTGATTCGTAGTTGCATAGTTGACCAAAGGTGCCCGTAAGCGGCGCTCTTTCTACTTACGAACGGCGTGCTTTTGTCCAAACTATGTCTTATTCTTTATAAGTTCTCAAAGTCATTTGTTTCGTGTATTTCTTGCTTCTTGCCTCCAATCTTTTATCCTGCACATTCATTCATATATTAAGTACCAAAAGTCCTAATAATAAGATTATTTACTATATAATTTACGTAATATCGGGGGTATAAATATGTATAATACGAGACTCATCAACGTGCCATTTATCCGAACACTCCCTTCATCCTGTGCATACTACGCGCTTTTCATCTGGATACGTCCTTCATCCAACAATCGATTTAGAGTGGCTTACCAAGTGGACCATAACTCGGTGCTCCATTTGACGGATCGGTCTATCAAACCACATACGTCATCAAGTCCCCCAATATAGTATTATTGGCCTATGATCAACAATGCTATAAAGTTTTGTCTGCCAGTGTTATACGAAGCACTTAAGTGCGGCCTTCTTATCTGGGCATCATATTGATCTTCTCACCTGGTCATTATATTTATGTGTCTTCCATATGGAAGTCAATGTGGTGTGTATTTCATCCAACGTCTTGACCTCACGACCTAGTGAAATGTCATGTTTAGTCAAATCTGGAGCACTACAAAAGAAAGGCCTACCGAACGACCCTCAAGTATGTGCTCCATTAGACGAATCGGGTCTATCAAACCGGATACATCCTCAATATGATTGTGAACTGTACTCAAGTGAAAATAAAAATTACAATCAATAAGGAAAAATCAGTCTAAAAATTGAAATGTTTAGTTTCATGATGCGGGGTTTGTAAACCTTGCAAAGAAGTTTTACAATCCTCTAGGCAGTGTACCTAACTGTTGTAGTATAGTATAGGTAAGTCCGGGGGATTGATCGTTCTCTAGGGGAATAGTGTCGTTAGGTCAAGATGTATGACGAGATAGGTCTAGATGTGAGGGATGATTCTTTTTGTATTTTTATGTTTTTATGAAAGCAAGGAAAAATCTCGTTTTTGAAGGAGTGGGCGGAATTAGTTGCTAATCAACTAACCCGAAACTAATAAAATTATAAAATTAATTAAACTAATTAAACAGAAAAGTAAATTTGGTGACTACTTATGATGAGGAAAAACGTGTTCACTTAAACTTAATTACTCCCTAGTTATCTCCTACTAATTTGTTGAATTGTCACGTCCTTGGTTTAGTTGAAGCGTTGTATTCCTTAATATTGGTCGTGGGGAGGTGCCGAAGTCCCCAACTCTATAAATCTTAGTCTCCCCTAAATCCCTTAAAGTCTATTAAGTTATCTAGGATCTACAAGCCGTAATTCATGCAATAAATACAACGAGAAAAACCAATAGTGCACTCTATGGTTTCTAAGACGTTCAAGCTAGTTACATATAAGAGGTTAATTAGCCAGTTTTCTTAGCCTAATGCGAGGCAATCAACTAAACAAGAGACAACAAATCAATATTCAATCACTAGGTTTCACTAGATCTAAACAAACACAAATAAACTTAAGCTAACATGTTAAAGCAAAGAAAAGATAAACACATAATCAAACAATACATAGAGATATCGAATGATTAAAGGGAATACTTATTGAAACATGAAGTTAAAAGGCTGTAAAAGCCTTACAATAGCAGTAAAATACGTCTAGGGTTTCCTTCTCCAAAGTGTTACATGAATTAATGAAAAAATGCAAAAGTATATATAGATTTACAAATGCGACAGCGTCACCTTATAGTCGTGACGCCGTCAGCTCGCCGTGTTTAGGGTTTCGTCTTGTGCAAGTCGCCGTTATGATGGCGTCAGGAATATCTTGAGGCCGTCACTTGTTAATTCTTCTGGGCCGTCTCTTTCTAGCTTAACACGTGACTCTCATCTTCAATTTGTACCTAACGGCGTCAGGTTGTAGAATCTTCTAATTTTTCTGAAGCGTCACTTGTTAAACTTGAACAAAAATCCAGCTTCATAAACAAGGGACGGCGTCACGTTGTAGCCTGTGATGCCGTCAGATCTCCAGGTCTGAAAGGTTTTTCGCGACTTCATCATTTTCTTCACTTTTTCGTCAAAATACGTTCAAAAAGTGCCAATTTTCAGATTTCTCGTCTCAAGTACCTAAAATACAAAAAGAAACGATTTGATGCAATATTTGATCATATTTATACGATTTTAAGATTAAATGACCTTTTAAAAAGGTACCAAATAAATCCTTATCATTTCACCTTTGACAATAACAAATGATTTACTTGTATTTAAACTTGTTCACTTTTTTTTCTTTTTTTTTTTAATTTCTTTTTTATTTTTTTAAGCTCTTTATTTCAATTTTTTATAACAATTGAGATCTTATACGCTGGGGATTTCCAAACAAAACCCGGCGGATGAATTAAGAAATCGAAAGCAAAGTCGGAAATCATGGTTACCCTAACCGAAAGCAAAGAAAGAAAAAACCATGCTATTACTTTTACAACTGTTATTTAAATTATTACTCGTTGACTAATATTTTGAAGCGACCTTTCAAAATGTCGATCTAATCTTTTACTATCACAAAAATGTTGCGTCAAACACTACATTCCACCTTCGCACAGTCTACTTAGAGAAAATGACTTTCCACTGTTAATGATCATACATGTTTCTTATCTCAACTTCAAAGTTAACTTGAGTGTCATCCCTTTCAAAACATATATGGGCATAATATGGCACTAAGGCAACAATTTTAAGATGCCATTTTATCAAATTGTTAACAAGAGGACCACACTAAGATAAGATAGCACTAGCATCGACCAAGAAACAAAACAGAACGGCAACATCAATCTTAAAATCTTATCCAAAAAAGTTAATGCTGAGGTAGTTTTTTCTTTACTTCAACGAGAATAAAAATTCTAGTTTAACATACTTTTTATCAACTTTAACATTGTGTTTAAAAGACATTACTTAACATTTGTTACATGATTGCTATGTCGTTTCTATTAACTTTATCTTTATTTTATAAACTAATAAAATCTTTCTAAAAACAAGTTCTATTCTAAAAGACTACAGTAGTTGTTATTTCACTAATTATTTATAAAAGTTTATTTATTATGCAAGTAATCATTTCAAATATTACAGCATAAGGTTAGTGGACCATGTAAATGGTTTGAGTGTTTGACATTGATAAGTGGTGTAGAGGTTAGGAACAGGAGGCTATTTCCATGTCACCAAGCACAATGCATACGTGTGATTCTTTCAAGTGGTTAATCATTTCTAAATTTCTTAACCCAAAAACGATTTCGAGCGAAGGTTTGAAAATTCTAATATATCGTACACTTATTAATGTAACGAGCATAGTTATTTGCGATCAAAGTTATGTGAAAGATAGATACGACATCAATACATACCTTGATTACTAACAAGGGTATGGATTATCTCCTAGTAGTTCACTACAATATAAAAGAAAAAAAAAAAAAAATTGGTTTATTGTCGTAATAATACCATGTAACAACCGTATGTAAAAAGGTACTTTGTATAAAGATGTAAATTGTGATTTATACAAAAGAGTCAATCGTTGTTAAACGATCTCAAGTTTGTTATTTCAACTCTAACATGATAATTTCTTAGGATATTAGCAAATTATGTCTTCAAGCACCAAATAATTTGATCGCCTCTCATTTGTATACTTAAAAAAATATGATCAACATTTTAAGTTATCAATAAAATTTCAAAATCATAACAAAAACTTTATTGATTACGATTAAAAGACATTAATTATTCAATTAACAAGAATAAATGATAATAGTGAAGATATTCATTATTCATATTTGTAATATTCATTATTTTGAGTCAACATGACTTTGATTTCCATTATTTGTTTAAATGATTTGTAATATTAGCATCGAATTTTGTACTTCTTAAAATTTTTAAGACAAAGTGATACACTTTTTTTTTAAAGGAGTAAGATTATATGAACATAAAAATCGGATTAAGACAAGATCAAAGTCATAGCTATATAACAAGAAAATATGGAACTACTTAAAGCATAGCAAACTACGTATATGTGTGCGTGCTAGTGGCAGAGAAAGGACATGCAAATCTTCTCATAATACATGCACATAATCTTACGGGGAGTCGTTCTGAGAGGTATTAGAGCATCGTCAGTATATTCAAACGTGATCAAACACTGTCGGCTCCCTGATGACTTTGCACGTCTATGCATGTGTCATCCCGAAAAATGAATTATAGGATGATCGTGATGCACACATTACATAAAAGACTATCTAAGGGCCCACTTGGTTCAAAGTGGGTAAAGGGAAAGGGAAAGGGAATGCAAAAGAATGAGTGAGGTGGGTAATCAATCCATTACCCC
>LBNU01009755.1:21954-43726 GCA_014162995.1 Artemisia annua | reverse complement strand
CCAAAATAACATTGAAATAAAAAGGGTTTTGAAATAAATATTAGTTAGTAAAATAGTTTGAAGATTATAAAGAATTTTACAAAATTTCGGCATGACCTGCCCGTTTATAGAACATTTCCCGAGTCAACGACTCTTTTATTTGTAATCAATGCTAATATTTTATAAAACATAAATAATAATATGATTGGATATATCATTTACGTAGTCCATTAGTTGTTTAGGTTTATCGACCATTTTGTATTGTTCAGGTTCCAGGTACGTTAAGATCTTTAAGGGCCTAACGTACCCTACCGTCTCGTGTACTAAAGGGTCCATAAGTCCAAATAACCATAGCCGCAAATCCAATACGTCCAATTCAAGCTCACAATACAACATCATAATATAATAACACGGAAACCAAGTCCAATATACAAATCCTCTCAACTATGTCAAATAATAATAATAATAATAATAATAACCCGAGAGTAATAACCAATCCCGAAATAATCCGACAAACAACCATAACTACTCCAAAAGTAACCCAAGTCAAATGAAATAAATCCGACAAAACCATAATCCTAAACCGAGCCTCACACTACTCGGCTAAAACATAAACCAAAACCAAATCCAAATCCCATATACCCTTCGGCTTAATCCAAACGCATCCAAATACAATCCCAAGTAATCAATAATAACAACAACAACAAATATACTTACCCCCACCACCACCCATGGCTCGGTGGTGGTGGTTCTCGACTGCCGAACACAAACCAAACCCAACGGACCCTCAAAACTATCAACTCACAAGAAAATATATATTCCCCTCGTCACTAACATCAAACAACAACAAGAAATACCAAAACCCTCACCGAGTCACCGAGTTGACTCGGTGAGTTCGTACCGAGTCGCGGTCAAACGGGTCAACGAGAGCCACAAGAGATTTCCACACAAGTTTTATTGTCAAAATATTTATAAAAACATTTTTATAAAAGATTTAATAAATAAAATCGGATTTTATAAAAATAAAAATTAGGGTTTTCAAATAAAATGAAAAATAATAACGGGTGTGGCGCGTGGTGTAACACCCCCAAAATTTAACCATGACAGCGGAAGATTTTTATAATTTAACAGCGGAAGACTTTATTTTAACAGCGGAAGACTTTTGGGTGTTGAGAAAACGCTTCGGGGCTCAAACGACATAGCAAACGGACTCGAAAAATTATGAAACTTGCGCCATTGGTCACGAAATCATTTTTCCCATCAAATCAAGCATAAACTTCAAAGTTTTTCTCAAACTCAATATAATTCAAATAATTTGGCAAATGTAATACGATTCGAGTTTTCTAGGTTGTGCTGGGTCAATCAAGGAATAAAGTTCTTGTTTCCAAATACATCTCACGTTTCTCAAGCCCAAATAATATGCAATAAAAGTTTAAAATATTTCAGGTACGTAAAATATAATATTTGGCTAGAAATAGGTTTTAGGAAAAGTACCAGGTGTTACAAATCTACCGAAGCTATCGTATGACAGGTCCTACTAGGGGTGTGCACGGTTTTGTTTTTGGCTATAACCGACACCGAACCGAAATTTTTGGTTTTTATAAAACCCAAAACTGAAACCATTTGGTTTTTGGCGGTTTGGTTTTTTCCTGTTTATTTTCGGTTTCGTTTTTTTCGGTTTTTAACCGTTAATATTTGGGCGTCGCCAATTTATACCAACAAGATTTCTTTTTTAGAAAATTTGCTATCTTTCTTTAATTTTTTGTCAATCTAAGACTAATATAGTGAAATTGCGAGGAAGAATGCTCTTATCATGAATGATACTTTGATTGCTAAATGCATTGCATAAGATGTGTTTTATACTGCTACTGATTCTTCATTAACTGCTTGTCAATTTCATGAAATGTCTGTTGCATTAAATGTTTTCCAGAATCGTGTTGTTGAGCTTGAGGGGGAGAATTTAAAACTGCATGAAAAAATTCAAAACGATGATCATGATAACATGGTCAGGCATTTTTCGAAACTAGAAGTTGATAATCTTAATTTGCAATTAAAATATCAACATTTAGAAGAAAGGATTAAAATTACAAATGCCAAGACATCCTCGGATGCTCCTGAATTTGATGCATATTTTGAATTAGCCAAATGGGATGAAAAAATTCAAGCTCACACGAACACGATTCGAAAATTGAGGGCCCAGATTGCCCAATTAAAGTCAAATAAGAGTGATTTGATTGATTCCCATAAACCACAGTCTGCAGATTCTTAGAATTTTCAATTTCAAAACATCATCAGCAAACTCAAACATGAAAATGATTGTTTACAAGCTGAAAATTCAAAGGTCAAACAACATTACAAAGAGTTATATGACTCAATTGAGATCACACGTGACAAAAACAATGAAAAAATAACTTCTTTGTTGAATGAAATTGAGAATCTAAAGACCATGGTGAAAGGGAAAATGCTAGTTACTACATGTGATAATGTCATTTCAAAGGTCTGTGAATGTAAGAAATATGCATGTGATGCTGCGAATATTCCGCTTCCCCTTAGGAATAATGAGTTAGTCGATAGTGATTACCTTAGACATCTTAAGGATTGCCTTGATATGCTTCGTGAGACCATTGAAGAGAATAGAATGGTGAGACCTGCTGATAAGACCATCATAGATGTATGTTTCCTCACCAATCGATCACAAGAACTCTTAGAATATGCCATTGGTACATGTCCTAAGACCATTAACATGCGAGATAGGCTTAATGCATCTTCCTCTAAGATTAAGAACAAGCATGTTACCTTTGATTTGTGTAATACCCCCAACTCAAATACGGCAGCTATAATGCTGGGGGTATTACGCAAATAGAAACCAGGCACATTTATAGCTAACGACCACAACACGGGACGTTTATAAATGTTGCAAAACATATCATTCGAATTACAAATCATTTAGAATACAAGGACTCTTAAGTCAAAGTAGCAGCGGAAAAAGTAAATAGAGTTTGCAGCGGAAAATAAACAAAGTTTAGCAGCGGAAGTAACAAAAGACACAAAAGGTTTTACGAATGACATGCAAATAAAGATAGAAAGATAGTAAAGCTGCCTTGACAGAAATGCCTCTTCAGCCTTAGCCACTCCACTATGCCCCAAGTATCATGCTTCGAAGCTAATTATTAATATCATTAGTACCTGAAACACATGCTTAAAAAGTCAACACAAAGGTTGAGTGTAATCCATAGGTTTAAATAATAAGGTTGAGCACAAGATTTTAATCATAGGATATGAGCAACATATCCAAATATCGGGTAATCAAGGTAACAACCAATGTATAGAGGCATCCCTGTGCATATAACATTGTTGATGATGCTAAGCTCATGACACGCAAAATGTTAACCAACAAATCATAGTATCAATATAACCGCGGAATTTCATAATATAAAAGTGCCCCCAAGGCCGAGTACTTGCCAATTACCCGGCAAAATCGAATATAGTACACCACAATTTGCGTATCCAGCAAAAGGAGTGAGAGAGTCAATTCCTATAGGCCTATATCCCTATATTCGCGCTCACTCGCAAGTGATTAATTGTTCATGATCGGAGGGTCTTGCAATGGCAAGGTAAAGCTACTTAGCACATCGTCAGGAAAGCATACCAATCAGGAAAAGCATACCAAAAAATACTTGTGCTCAGAAAACATTTAAAGCATGTATCTCACCCCATGGGTTTATAAACATTTAAAAGATAAAAAATAAATAAATAAATAAATAAATAAATAAATAAATAAATAAAAACGGGGCTATGAATCACACCTTAACAATAGCAGGAAACGAAATATATCAACCAATCAAATATGCGTCACAGTAAATAATCCTCAGCGCAACCTAAGCAATATCAATATCATAACTCAGCAATGGTACTCGAATATTTCAATAAACAATGCTTGAATAAAAGTTTTTATTAACCAATGGCGTTTGAAAGAAAATAGTTTTCAAAAAGTCTCGTGTGGGTGACGAGAAAGACAAAAAGAATATGTCGGCGAAATGACCAAGTACGCAAGAAAAGAGGAAAGAATATCTCGAAGAAAGGAAGTCGAAGTGAAATAGATACAAATGCAAATGAACAATCAATACGATAAATACTAGTTTCGGCTCTTTACCCATTTTCCCAAAATAACGTTGAAATAAAAAAGGGTTTTTGAAATAAATAGTAGTTGGTAAAATAGTTTGAAGTTTATAAAGAGTTTTACAATATTTCAGCATGACCTGTCCGTTTATAGAACATTTCCCGAGTCAACGACTCTTTTTATTCAAACAACGCTAGCATTTTATAAATAATAATATGATTGGATATATCATTCACGTAGTCCATTAGTTGTTTAGGTTTATCGACCATTTTGTATTGTTCGGGTTCCAGGTACGTTAAGATCTTTACGGGCCTAACGTACCATACCGTCTCGTGTACCAAAGGGTCCATAACGTCCAAATAACCATGGTCGCAAATCCAATACGTCCAATTCAAGCTCACAATATAACATCACAATATAATAATACGGATCCAAGTCCGATGTCCAAATCCCTTCACTAAAACAAATGCATTTTAGATTTCATATTTATTAGTCCGGTTTATATAAACGTTAGCCGAAACAAGTACCAAACTATATAACTATAACCAATAATCCATAAATCCACAAAAGTTACCGAGTCACACCGGGTCAACCCGGCGTTGACTGGTAAACTGCTGGTCAAAGGGGGCCCACACGAGTCAACAATATACCAACTTCATTAATAAATTACATATCCAATAATAAATAAATAAACCAAAATAAATATATTCTACATATATACATATATATATATATATGTATATATATATATATATATATATTTCGGTATATATATAAATAAATAAATAAATTATAAATAAATTTTATAAATAAATATTTTCGGAATAAATAAAAATATATTTTTATTTTAAATGATTTTCGGATAAATAAATAAAATCTATATAAAATTTATAAAATATTTCGAAATAATAAAAATATTTTCGGAAATATTATTTTTAATAAATAAAAATACGAAAATAATATTATTACTATTTTTAATGTTTTTAAATAAATAAATAAAATAAATACGAAATAAATAAATAAATAAGTAAAAATAAATAAGAAAAATACAAAAGGGTGCGTTTGGGTTGTTACCGAGCAAGAAAAGAAAGGGAAAAAGAGTGGGAAAGTGGTGGTAGCTCACGGTGGTGGCGGTGGTGAAAGATGGAGCGGCGGTGGGTGGTGTTTCGGGGTGTTCGGGGTGGTTTTGATTAAATCGGCTTGTACAAACGGAACGGGGACGTCCCGATCTATAAAATATAAAAAGTTGGATTTTATGGGTGGCCGGAAAATATTCCGGTGGCCGGAAAAAGTCGCCGGCGGCGGCGGTTTGGGGTGGTTGGTCGGCCGGAAAAAGAAAGAAGAGAGAGAGAGAGAGAATTTTTGTGTGTGTGTGTGTGTGTGTTTTATATGTAGAAATGAGAAAAATAAATAAGTAAAAGGTTTATATATTAAAATGAAAAGGGGTGAAATGAAAATAGGGATTGAGAGGGTGGATAATGAAAATAAGATAAGGGACCATATGTGTCAACGTAGTCAAACTTCTCACGAAAACGCTTCGGGGCTCAAACGACATAGAAAACGGACTCGAAAAATTTGAAAACTTGCGCCATTGTTCACGAAATAATTTTTCCGATAAAATCAAGCATAAACTTCAGAGTTTTTCTCAAACTCAAAATAAATCAAATAATTTGGCAAATGCAATACAATTCGAGTTTTCTAGGTTGTGCTGAGTCAATCAAGGAATAAATTCTCGTTTCCAATATATCTCACGCTTCTCAAGCCCAATTTAACATGCATTAAAAATTTAAAAGTATCTCAGGTACGAAAATAGAAGTTTGGCTAGAAATAGGTTTTAGGAAAAGTACCAGGTGTTACATAACATACATCATATTTAGAAATTCATCCCGGATTTAGTTTAAGTCACCATTCCCGGCTTTGAAAAGATTTGGGTACTTGCGTTTAAATTCATCCTCGTGTTCTCAAGTGTACTCAGGTCCTCTCTTGGAATTCCAACGAACTTTCACAAGAGGAATACGACTCTTCTTCAATCGCTTAACCTCGCGATCCATAATCTCAACAGGTTCTTCAACAAAATGCAACTGTTCATCAATCTCAATCTCCTCAAGCGGAATTACCGCATCCTCATCGGTCAAACACTTCCTCAAATTCGACACGTGGAAAGTAGGGTGAACCCTACTAAGCTCGGGTGGCAATTCCAGCTTATAAGCCACGGGACCAATCCTTTCCAAAATCCTAAAAGGTCCAATATATCGAGGATTCAACTTTCCTCTCTTACCAAACCTGATCACACCTTTCCAAGGCGATACCTTCAACATAACCCGATCTCCTACCTGAAACTCCAGGGGTTTACGCCTCACATCCGCGTAACTCTTCTGACGGTCACGAGCTACTTTCAATCGCTCTTTAATCTGAGCAATCTTCTCGGTCGTCTCACGGACCAAATCCGGACCAATAAGCTGTGCTTCTCCCACTTCATCCCAACAAATGGGTGAACGACACTTTCGGCCATAAAGTGCCTCAAACGGTGCAGCTTTAATACTCGCATGATAACTGTTGTTGTAGGAAAACTCAACCAAAGGCAAATGGATATCCCATCCATTCCCGAAATCAATCGCACACGCGCGTAGCATATCTTCCAAAGTCTGAATGGTTCTCTCGCTTTGGCCATCGATCTGTGGATGGTAAGCGGTACTCATATCGAGATGCGATCCAAACGAATCCTGAAGCGACTGCCAGAATTTCGAAGTAAACCTGCTATCCCTATCGGAGATAATAGACACTGGTGCTCCATGCCGAGAAACTATCTCTTTCACGTAGAGCCTAGTCAACTTATCAATGCTATAGTTCTCCCTGATCAGCAAGAAGTGAGCAGATTTCGTCAATCGGTCGACTATTACCCAAATAGCATCAAATCCAGTAGCAGTCTTAGGTAGCTTGGTGATAAAATCCATCGTAATCCTCTCCCATTTCCATTTTGGGATCTCGGGTTGCTCTAGCAGACCAGACGGTTTCTGATGTTCGGCTTTTACCTTGGCACAGGTAAGACACTTACGGACATAATCGGCAATCTCAGCCTTCATATTGGGCCACCAATATAACTTTTTCACATCCTGATACATCTTATCAGATCCTGGGTGAATAGAATACTTGGACTTATGAGACTCAAGCAAAATCAAATCTCTCAGTCCTCCAAACAATGGCACCCAACTTCTTCCTTTATAACATAAAGTTCCATCCGATCGTTTCTCCAACTTCTTTTTCTCGATCATCCCATCAAGTTTCTTTTCCTTGAGATCTCCTTGTCTCACGACTTCCTCTTGGGCTTGAAAAATCTGGACGGGTAAATTCGAATTGATCGTCAAAACTAAAGCTCGAACACGTAGTGGCTTTAACCGTTCCTTTCGGCTCAAGGCATCAGCCACGACGTTCGCTTTTCCCGGGTGATATCGAATCTCGCAATCATAATCGCTCAACGTCTCTAACCATCGTCGTTGTCGCATGTTCAACTCCTTCTGATCCAAAATATGTTGTAAACTCTTGTGGTCGGTAAAGACAACACACTTCGTACCGTAAAGGTAGTGTCTCCACAACTTAAGTGCAAAAACCACGGCTCCTAATTCCAAATCATGAGTGGTATACTTCTCCTCATGAGTCTTAAGCTGTCGGGAAGCATAAGTCATAACCTTCCCTCGTTGCATCAAAACTGCTCCTAATCCTTGATACGAAGCATCACAATAAACCACAAAATCCTCCACTCCATCTGGCAAAGCCAATATCGGTGCACTACAAAGCTTCTGCTTCAAAGTCTGAAATGCTTTCTCTTCTTCCTCCCCCCATTCATAATTCTTATCTTTGTGAGTCAACGCAGTCAACGGTTTGGATATCTTGGAGAATCCCTCGATGAATCTCATGTAATACCCAGCCAATCCTAGAAATTGATGAATTTCTTTGGCATTAACAGGCGTTGCCCATTTCTCAATAGCCTCAATCTTAGCGGGATCCACATGTAATCCTTCACTATCAATCACATGTCCCAAAAATTGTACCTTGCGAATCCAAAATTCGCACTT
This sequence comes from Artemisia annua, assembly GCA_014162995.1. Taxonomy (NCBI): domain Eukaryota; kingdom Viridiplantae; phylum Streptophyta; class Magnoliopsida; order Asterales; family Asteraceae; genus Artemisia; species Artemisia annua. The sequence goes on along the minus strand of LBNU01009755.1, from coordinate 35,554 downwards.
AGAGAACTTCGCGTACAACTGCTCGTCCTTGATCAACTTAAGAATCGTCGCCAAATGTCGCTTATGTTCTTCCTCACTCTTGGAGTAAATCAAGATGTCGTCGATGAAGACTATCACGAACTTATCCAAATAAGGTTTGCATACTCGGTTCATGAGATCCATAAATACTGCAGGCGCGTTGGTCAAACCAAATGGCATAACTTGAAACTCATAGTGACCATAGCGGGTCCTGAACGCTGTCTTGGGAATATCCTCTTCCCGAACTCTGAGTTGGTGATAACCAGATCTCAAGTCTATCTTAGAGTAGTAACTCGATCCTTGCAACTGATCAAACAGATCATCAATCCTTGGTAACGGGTAGCGGTTCTTCACCGTCAACTTGTTCAACTCACGGTAATCAATACACATCCTGAACGATCCATCCTTCTTCTTCACAAACAATACCGGAGCTCCCCAGGGCGAAGAACTAGGTCGAATGAATCCTTTATCCAGCAATTCTTGCAATTGCTTGGACAATTCCTCCATCTCTGACGGTGCTAGTCGATACGGTGCGGGCGCAACAGGTGCAGCTCAGGAACTAAATCGATGCGAAACTCCACTTGTCGAGCTGGCGGAAGTCCCGGCAAGTCTTCAGGAAATACTTCAGGAAAATCACGCACTACAGGAACATCCTCGAGTCACTTCTCTCCCGACTCCTTCTTAGCCACATGTGCTACGAATGCGTGATATCCTTTCTCGATGTATTTCATGGTTTTGATACACGAAATGATATTCAGGCGAGTTCCACTCCTATCGCCTCGAACAATCAAGATCTCACCGTTAAGAGGGATATGAACAACTCGTTCTCCACAAACAATACTCGCTTGATGCTTGGATAACCAATCCATCCTAATCACTACGTCGAAACTCCCAAGCTCAATCGGCATCAAATCAATACTAAACGGGTGGTCTAAAAGGTTAAGGGTACAGCCACGGATCACAGTACGGGTATCAACTATGTTACCATTAGCTAACTCAATGCTATAGCTGACACCTAATGGGGTTGGGGTAAGCCGGAGTAACGGCGCAATCTTAGAAGATACAAAACTCATATCGGCACCCGAATCAAACAAAACTCTAACACGAAGGTTGTTGAGAAGAAACATACCAGTGACAACATTCGGATCTTGGTGTTGCTCTCCATTCCCCATCATATACACTCTACCTCGAGCACTTCCATTTCCTTGTCCAGCATTCTTCGGGCAATGGTTTCTATAGTGTCCACGTTCTCCACATCCAAAACAAGTAACCACAGGCTGAGCATTCGCTCCTGTTGCCACAACCTTGCTTTTACAAAACCTTGCAATATGACAAAATTTCTGACACTTCATACATTTCACAGCACACGACCCAGTATGGTGCTGCTGACACTTGCCACAACGAGTTTGCTGCCCAGCATTCACTCCTCCTTGTGCTGGTGCGGCCACAAAAGCTTTAACAGTCTCTTGTCTCCTATTCTGTTGGTGGTGGTGATTTTTGTTACGATACTGGTTGTTGTTGTTGTTGCGGTAGTTGAAGTTGTTGTTCCTTCAGTTATCTTCCCATTTCCTCTTGTTGTCAAAGTGATTTCCTTTCTGAACAGCACCATGCTTAATCACTTGATCCATAAGGCGTTCAGCCTTGCTAATAGTATCATCCAAAGTCTCAGCATTGTACGATGTCACATGTCCTTGGATACTTGCAGGTAATCCTCCAATGAACTTCTCAAGTAACTTCTCATTATCTGGCACCATGTGAGCACAAAACACTACCAAGAGTTGAAAGTGTAATACGTGCAAAGGTAAACTACTAGTGCGTCATAATTCTATCAATCAGTACCAATGTACAACATGTAAGTATCTGATTAACGTAACAAAATCATATTGCAGGACAGATAACACCACGGGATACCCTGTCTCAAACGACTCATCGCAGCTCTAAGCTCAGATGGGGTAACACGGGCAGCTGTCGAAGACTCACCAATCTCATACGTCGTCGGAACCTCAGTCTCAAGCGCATATCCTAATCCCTCAGACGTATCCGACTCGTAAGTCACATCCGAAATCACAGGCGAAGGTGGCATAGGAGGAACATCCTGATCCTCATCCATAAACTCCTCGTCATCCTCCTCCTCATCATCATCACTACCAACTTCATCCTCTAAACCTACCTCATCGTCCAAACCAACATCATCCTCTAAACCTACCTCATCGTCCAAACCAAACTCAACCTCGTCTCCTAAAAGCAATGGGTCAACAACTGGTGGGACTGGGACAGACATATACTCTACAAGAGCATAGGGAAGGTATAAAAACACTTGCCAATTTTTCGCGGAAAACATTTTATAAGCCAAAGCATCATAGTGGAGAAGTTCCAAACCAAATCATAATATCAAAGCATGTATATATAAAGTTTAAATAAATACCAGGGCGCGAAGTGGCATGAAGAGCTGGCGGCTTTCTGTCTCAAAACATTTTGACTCCAGGAAAAAGTTTATAGTCGAGTGCGAGCTCGTTCTCTATAAACGTTGGCTCTGATACCATTCTGTAACACCCCCAACTCAAATACGGCAGCTATCATGCTGGGGGTATTACGCAAATAGAAACCAGGCACATTTATAGCTAACGACCACAACACGGGACGTTTATAAATGTTGCAAAACATATCATTCGAATTACAAACCATTTAGAGTACAAGGACTCTTAAGTCAAAGTAGCAGCGGAAAAAGTAAATAGAGTTTGCAGCGGAAAATAAACAAAGTTTAGCAGCGGAAGTAACAAAAGACACAAAAGGTTTTACGAATGACATGCAAATAAAGATAGAAAGATAGTAAAGCTGCCTTGACAGAAATGCCTCTTCAGCCTTAGCCACTCCACCATGCCCCAAGTATCAAGCTTCAAAGCTAATTATTAATATCATTAGTACCTGAAACACATGCTTAAAAAGTCAACACAAAGGTTGAGTGTAATCCATAGGTTTAAATAATAAGGTTGAGCACAAGGTTTTAATCATAAGATATGAGCAACATATGCAAATATCGGGTAATCAAGGTAACAACCAATGTATAGAGGCATCCCTGTGCATATAACATTGTTGATGATGCTAAGCTCATGACACGCAAAACGTTAACCAACAATCATAGTATCAATATAACCGCGGAATTTCATAATATAATAGTGCCCCCAAGGCCGAGTACTTGCCAATTACCCGGCAAAATCGAATATAGTACACCACAATTTGCCTATCCAGCAAAAGGAGTGGGAGGGTCAATTCCTATAGGCCTATATCCCTATATTCGCGCTCACTCGCAAGTGATTAATGGTTCATGATCTGAGGGTCTTGCAATGGCAAGGTAAAGCTACTTAGCACATCGTCAGGAAAGCATACCAATCAGGAAAAGCATACCAAAAATACTTGTGCTCAGAAAACATTTAAAGCATGTATCTCACCCCATGGGTTTATAAACATTTAAAAGATAAAAAAAAGCGGGGCTATGAATCACACCTTAACAATAGCAGGAAACGAGATATATCAACCAATCAAATAATGCGTCACAGCAAATAATCCTCAGCACAACCTAAGCAATATCAATATCATAACTCAGCAATGGTACTCGAATATTTCAATAAACAATGCTTGAATAAAAGTTTTTATTAACCAATGGCGTTTGAAAGAAAATAGTTTTCAAAAAGTCTCGTGTGGGTGACGAGAAAGACAAATAGAATATGTCGGCGAACTGACCAAGTACGCAAGAAAAGACGAAAGAATATCTCAAAGAAAAGAAGTCGAAGTGAAATAGATACAAATGCAAATGAACAATCAATACGATAAATACTAGTTTCGGCTCTTTACCCATTTTCCCAAAATAACGTTGAAATAAAAAAGGGTTTTTGAAATAAATAGTAGTTGGTAAAATAGTTTTGAAGTTTATAAAGAGTTTTACAATATTTCGGCATGACCTGCCCGTTTATAGAACATTTCCCGAGTCAACGACTCTTTTTATTTAAACAACGCTAGCATTTTATAAATAATAATATGATTGGATATATCATTCACGTAGTCCATTAGTTGTTTAGGTTTATCGACCATTTTGTATTGTTCGGGTTTCAGGTACGTTAAGATCTTTACGGGCCTAACGTACCCTACCGTCTCGTGTACCAAAGGGTCCATAACGTCTAAATAACCATGGCCGCAAATCCAATACGTCCAATTCAAGCTCACAATATAACATCACAATATAATAATACGGATCCAAGTCCGATGTCCAAATCCCTTCACTAAAACAAATACATTTTAGCTTTCATATTTATTAGTCCGGTTTATATAAACGTTAGCCGAAACAAATACCAAACTATATAACTATAACCAATAATCTATAAATCTACAAAAGTCACAGAGTCACACCGGGTCAACCCGGCGTTGACTGGTCAACTGCTGGTCAAAGGGGGGCCCACACGAGTCAACAATATACCAAATTCATTAATAAATTACATATCCAATAATAAATAAATAAACCAAAATAAATATATTCTACATATATACATATAAATTTTTTGGTATATATATAAATAAATAAATAAATTATAAATAAATTTTATAAATAAATATTTTCGGAATAAATAAAAATATATTTTTATTTTAAATGATTTTCGGATAAATAAATAAAATCTATATAAAATTTATAAAATATTTCGAAATAATAAAAATATTTTCGGAAATATTATTTTTAATAAATAAAAATACGAAAATAATATTATTACTATTTTTAATGTTTTTAAATAAATAAATAAAATAAATACGAAATAAATAAATAAATAAGTAAAAATAAATAAGAAAAATACAAAAGGGTGCGTTTGGGTTGTTACCGAGCAAGAAAAGAAAGGGAAAAAGAGTGGGAAAGTGGTGGTGGCTCACGGTGGTGGCGGTGGTGAAAGATGGAGCGGCGGTGGGTGGTGTTTCGGGGTGTTCGGGGTGGTTTTGATTAAATCGGCTTGTACAACCGGAACGGGGACGTCCCGATCTATAAAATATAAAAAGTTGGATTTTATGGGTGTCCGGAAAAAGTCGCCGCCGGCGGTGGTTTGGGGTGGTTGGTCGGCCGGAAAAAGAAAGAAGAGAGAGAGAGAATTTTTGGGTGTGTGTGTGTGTTTTATATGTAGAAATGAGAAAAATAAATAAGTAAAAGGTTTATATATTAAAATGAAAAGGGGTGAAATGAAAATATGGATTGAGAGGGTGGATAATGAAAATAAGATAAGGGACCATATGTGTCAACGTAGTCAAACTTCTCACGAAAACGCTTCGGGGTTCAAACGACATAGCAAACGGACTCGAAAAATTTCGAAACTTGCGCCATTGTTCACGAAATAATTTTTCCGATAAAATCAAGCATAAACTTCAGAGTTTTTCTCAAACTCAAAATAAATCAAATAATTTGGCAAATGCAATACAATTCGAGTTTTCTAGGTTGTGTTGAGTCAATCAAGGAATAAATTCTCGTTTCCAATATATCTCACGCTTCTCATGCCCAATTTAACATGCATTAAAAATTTAAAAGTATCTCAGGTACGAAAATAGAAGTTTGGCTAGAAATAGGTTTAAGGAAAAGTACCAGGTGTTACATTTGCCTTTGACAACATCTGACCATAACACACCACTTACTAGAAAACAAACAGTAGTGCAACAATCTAATGTTCCCGTCATTAATTCTACAGGAGTGAATAATGACACTAAAGCTAGCGGGTCAAAGCCTAGTTGCAATACAAGGAATGATAGGACTTCGCCAGCTAAAAGTGCTGAAGGGAAGAAAGTAGAGAAGACCACCTTAGGAACAATAATTGACTTGAATGAAATGAATCGTGTTGATTCTAGTATTAGCTATAGGCATACTGTAATTAATTAGAATTCTGATGCTACTTGTAAGACATGTAATGACTGTTTAATTTCTGGTAATCATGATGAGAGCGTAAAGTCATTTTTGAAGTCTTCTAATTCATTCCCAGTTAAAATTGCTAAGAAACATAAACTGGAAAAACATGTTTGGAAAGCTATAGGAAAGATATTCACCATTGTAGGATATCAGTGGAGACCCACAGGAAAATTATTTGCTAATGTTAGTCATCAATAGAGACCTACTAGAAGAAAGTTCACTTTAGGAAGTCAGTGCCCCTTAACTAAAATGACCAATCTTAAGCTTGCAAATGTTAAGGAATGAAAGGCAACTGGTAGAAAATTCCCTTTAGTGACACAATGCCTTAATAATAGGTCCATTGCACCCATTAGTAAAGATGTCTCTGAGGACACCATTGCATGTACAAATCCTGTTTCACCTGAATATGTTTGTGCTAACCAATTGGACCTGATGCGTGGTTTTGTGACCTTACAACATGTTTTACCTCTCGAGGGATCTCAAGAGGCTTACAACCCCACCAGGCAGTGTACCTGACTGATGTAGTATAGGATAGTGGTAAGTACGGGGGATTGATCATTCTCTCACAGGGAATAGTGTTCGTTAGGACAGAAAAACTACTCTAATAGGTCTAAGGGTGAAGGAAATTCTTTTTGTATTTTTATATTTTTAGGAAAGCAAGTAAAATACCGGTTAATTGATATGTATGTTACTTGTGTGGATGAAGGGTGTATTCCTAATAACTCATGGAGTGGCATACATATCTCTCCATTTCTATGAGCTCTTATCTCCTCCTATGCCATGCACGGCACAACCATAGGGATTGTAAACAGTGGCTCATGCGTTAAATACTACCTTAATAGCCTAGTATGCCTTGGCTACATGTTTCCCAAGACATTCAAGCACGTTACCATAAAGGAGGTTGGCCAGTTTTCTTGAGCTTAACATTGATGGAACAATCATCCCAACAAACCACAACACATCAATTAACCAATAATTAATAGTTAGGTTTCGTTAGATCTAAAAAAACACAAGAAGAATTTAGCTACACATGTTAATTAAAAGACAAGCAAAAGAGATAATCAACCAACACATAGACATATTGATTGAATTGAAGTGAAGACTTATCTTTAATTAAGCATGAGGGTTCCAAGGGTTGGAAACCCTAAAAAGTACAGAAAATTCGTCTAGGGTTTTGTGCGAAAAGTTCTCCACAAAGTTCCCCCTAATGAATGAAAAATAGAAAACTATATATAGACTTTTACACTCTGACGGCGTCAGGTTATAGGGTCTGACGCTGTCAGCCCGCCGCCATAAGGTTTCTCGGATTGCCTAGATCCACTTCTGATACCGTCACTCTTTAATTCCTTCTAGGCCGTCACTCGTTAAATTATAACCTGACGGCCTACCACTTATAACACCTGACGGGGTCAGGTGTAAAGTTCCCAAATCTTTCTGGCCCGTCATTTGTAAATTGGTTTTCACTCTTTTGTCAATGCTTGCTGACGGCGTCACGTTGTGACTCTGATGCCGTCAGGTAGTAATTCCAGCTTCTTTTGAGACTTTGTCGTTTTCTTCACTTTTATGCTCCAAAAATGTCCAAATATGCATGTTTTCCAGAATTCCTCTCAAAAGTACCTAAAATGAAAAAAGGAACGATTTAGGGCAATATTTGATCACATTTATACAAATTAAGGCTTAAATGACCCCTTAAAAGCGTAACACTTTTCGTCTCATCAGGACCCCAACTACACTTGGGGATCCATGTTTTTCAGTTATCCATTTTTGTCTGGTTTCAAATGCAGGTCGTGCAAATCGTCCTGTGGTATTAGGACTCAGGCTGCTCAAAGCATATGACTGGGGATCGCCCACGGCTCAGAAATTTCATGAAAAAGTTTATCACGACTGTTAGATTCGGGAATGATCATTTTGGTGCTATTATGGGTTATGGTGACTATGTGTTTGGTGACAGCGTGATTTCTAGAGTATACTATGTGGAAGGTCATGGGCACAATCTATTCTCTGTTGATCAATGATGTGTTTCAAAAGCATTAAATTTATAATACTAATTTCACCAATTTCCTTAATATATAAAACATACGGGTAAAGTATAACCCCCGTTTATAGTAAAGGTTTAGGTAAGACCAGGTCGTCCCAAGAGATTGTAGAAAAGCCAAGTTAGCAATTGTGTCAAAGTAAAGTCCCTAGATTGTCACTTATCCAAAGACTAGTAATTTAGTTTGTTTGTTTATATGATTAAAAGCTATGTTTATTTAGGCTAAGAAACATGGAAGTAAACATGTAAATAATGAGCAAGCAATCATGAACAAGATATATAAGCAAGAGATGACTGGTGATCACTCCTACAAATAACTATCCAACATATTAAGAATCCCTTTCGACCTATAATTCTCAATATATCAAATGCATTAAGGATGGTTCATAACAGAAGTATACATAAGCCAATTTCCTTATCAAGTTCGTTAGACATGAGATAAGGCATTAAACAAGATCATGGATGGGTTGATAAACATTTTGTCGACCAATTTCTACAAGGTAAACACCAAGTTGCTATAGAAAAACACCTTGAAATAATACCAAAGTGGTAGACCCTTTCGACCTACTTCTACCATAGAGATACATCAAACATTCAACAATGATCCAAACATCATCTCATCAATTAAACTTAAGCGTAGTATCAAATAGCAAGCGTACATTACAATGTAAACAACCATATAACTACATCACCCAAATAAACATAAGAACGACTACTCCATTATCTCAGTAACAAAACACATATCATTCGACATAGATTTCATAAACCTCAGAATGTAATTCGTAAAATAGAGAATTGTACCAACGTGACTATAACGAAAGAACAAATGGTTTCCACAGAGAAAAATCTACTTGACTCGTTCTCCTACCCTCTGTCACAGTACTAGGATCACAATTCGACCTTGATATGGTGAACTTGGTATGAGTTCACCAATATCACTTTCGTATACTTTCCCTACTTTTCTAGATGTTGCCCCCCTTTTTCTCTGATTCGTTCCTTCCATTATATAGACTTCATTTGACCTAGTTTAACTCCAGAGTTCAGTAAATGAGGACAAGTGATTGGCCTCACAATGAATGCAATCAATAACTCTGCTTTTGTAACTGACAAGATAAGTGCGCCGCACTTCGTAGAAAGTATGCCGTACTTCTCGTAGATTCAATCTCATTTACTCGCCAAGCAAGTACGCCGCACATAGTCCTAAGACCGGCGTACTTGGGTCTTTTACGTTTGTATTTTCATTCCATGTCCTTCCTTTTGTTGTATTTGTTACTTTATCGTCCTTTAAATGATATTTCTAACTTCCTTCTCTCGTTCAGTCTTGCAACCAGATTAGTGCCAATTCTACACAAATAACATGATATTCTATATAATATAATTGATATATAATACATAATCGATGGGATAAATATGTATAATAAGAGCGTTATCTAATCCCCCATACTTAACATTGCTTGCCCTCAAGCAATCGTTAAAAATATTTTTGTTTTTATCTTATCAAGAAATCATAAGCCAAGATAACGCGACTAAGCATCTCACGAGAGTGAAAAGTATAATTCACTGACACTCATATATCGGGTATAAAGGAATCACACTCAGTTGCTCAGACATGTTAAATAAATTGCCATAGGCTTGTACAGAAAACTAAACTTCACCGACGTGGCGTAAGCACCAAATAAATTTTATCAAAAGAGGACTTTTATTCGGGTTATAAAGTTTAGGCTAAAAGTAATAATATGGGTATGGATTAGACATGGGATTATATGGTGAAATTGTTTAAAAATAAAAATAATAAGTTGAAAGTCCATTTTCTGTAATAACGGTCTCCAATTGGCACATGTTTCGCCAATATTTTATTCACCTTGAACATATATACTTTTCTTTCTTTTTCTTTTGTTTTCTTGAGAAATATTTGGTTTTCCCCCATACTTACGATGAACATACCACTTCAATCAAAATAGAAGTTTGCAACCTTCATACTTCATTCAAAATAGCATAATCCGTAATTTATTCTTTTTTTTTTCTTTTTTCTTTGGACTTCCAACAAGGTTCAAGGTTTAAAAGGCTAAGGTTGTATNATATATAGTTTATTGGATGGCTATTTGGTGTAAATCCTAATTTTGCCTCTTTATCATTTAAAATCACTTATATCACACGAATGTGATCTTACAACGGTCTCGTAAAGATTTTAAGTACAAGTTTTAGAATAAATAAAACATCGACACACTCATAAACAAAGAAACAAGCCAAAATAAGGGCATAAGGCTGAAAATTCCTCACATTTAAGTGGTAATGGTTATGAATATCCTAGCACGTTATCAATTCCGAGTCGAATTAGCTTAAATGACATAACTCGATTATTTTTCCAAAATTATATAGCAAGTGCGGCGTGACTAAGTTTCAAAACCGTCGCACTTTGTTTTAAAAATATGTTTTTTCTTAAATCATTCCAATTTATCTCACCCCCATACTTATTATGAACATTGTCCTCAATGTGACAGAATATAAATAAAATAGAGAAATGGGAATGAGTAACTTTATTATATGACGAATTCAGCAAAATTGTAGGAAGCATATGGAGCCTTCGTACTAAATTCGTAACCTGCACATTACCATAAACAAAAAAAAACAAAAAAAAAATTAATGCAAACAATATAATCAAAAGATTAGCTAGATTATTATTAATAATAATAGTAGTATTTATGCAAATTATTTGCATATATATATATATATATATATATATATATATATATATATATATATATATATATATATATATATATATATATATATATATATATATATATATATATATATATATATATATATATATAGTTATTGTTATTTTTCTTGTCTTTGTTACTTCCCCCCATACCATGTCCATGTTTTCCTGGATACCATCACAAATTGTTGTTTTAAATGCCAACAGAGGCATGTTACAGACCACAAATAGAAATTGTTTTTAAAATCCACAACCAGACATCTGGTTGGACATCCAAGTACGCTGCACACAAATGATTGTGCAGCGGTGTTACTGCTGTTGCTATTGTTGTTCTTCTTCCTGCTGCTCCTGAGTGGTGGTGGTGGTGTCATCTTCCTGCCTAGAACTGGATGGTTGGTTGGTGGTAGACCCTGGTGTTGCATTGGTGCCAAGAGAGATGCCCTGCTGAGCTGCCAAACTATCAAACAAGGGAGCATACCTTGTCCAGTTATACTCATTTCTCCTTCCTAGCTCCTCAAGTGCAGCCTGCCTTCTCTCAATCTCCCCCAACTTCTAGTAAATCTCTAACACTGTAGGCCTGTGGGGTTTGGGTGGCAGTAACCTAGCAACACCAGGTTGAGGATCCTCAGCAATCAACCTTCCATCTTCACCAATCAACTCCCTCAGAGTAGTTTCATTCAGCTTCTTGCAAGGTGTGAGAGTGGAGTAGTTGTTCAAATTATCATCAGTCAAAAGCCTCATTCTTCTAGCAATCCTAGTCATAAACTGCCCCACAATGATCTTGCTCCCATCTTGTGTACCTTTACCCTTTCTCTTCATCCACCTAGCTATCACCCAAGCAACATTGGCATACCTCTCATTGTTCCTATCTTCAAACATACTCATTAACCAAAGCTCATGTTTCTGAATTTTTTCATACCCTGTGGTCCTTTGACAAACACTGTAAGCAATCATTTTCTGTAACAACCTCAAGACAGGGCTCCTAATACTATTACAAGCACTCCTAGACAACCTCAGCTCATCCTCATTGCTTAGCCTGCTCCAGTACTCTTCTGCCTTAAAATCCCCTTCATCTCTTAGCCCACTCTGAAAATAAATCTCAAAACCTTCTTCATTCAACTCCTCAGATCTGTACAACCCTAAATACCTAGCAAACTCCACCAGACTCACACTGTGTGCTCTACCCCAGCCTATATTTAATAATTTTCTTGGTGCATATCTCCTCCTGACTAACATTCTCATCCATCTGGTAAGTAGAAAAGAATTCCTGACACAACTCCTTGTAAATCACCTCTTGACAATTGAAAGCTCTCTTCCATGCCTCAGATACAAACAATTCTTCATCTCCACCAGCTTCAATCAACTTAATCTCAATCATCTCCTTAACAGTTTCACCACATCCCATGTTATTTAGAAGTTCCCGATCAACAATACTAGGAGAGTAGATATCCTTGGTTACCAAAGCCAGAACCTAATTGTACTTCTTCCTATTATCCTGAATACACCCTCTCCACTGCAAATGCTCATGATTAACCCTGCCAAGCAATAGCTCATCTATACTTACAGTAGCTCTTTTTCTTTTCCCTCTAGAAGTAGAAGCTTGCACATTAGTTTCTGATTCCTGCACACATGCCATAGACACAAGATTATTAGATGTTAGTGCAACAAAATATGGCTAAATCTCTCTCAAATTCTAATCTTCAAATACTATGTTTGGATTCAGGCAAAAAGTGCGTCGTACTTGACTACAAGTACGGCGTACTAATTAGTTTAAAAATGTAAGTATGGCGGTTCAGATCTGAAAACCGGCGCACTTATCGTTTTGGGCGCGAAATATTTTGATTCTAAAGCGTCATGCCAACAAAACTACGTTTTCAAACTTATTCGCTTAGTTTTTCCACTGATTATCAAAAAATCCCTAAAATAAGCAGTTCTTATCATAGGTTTTAACATTTAGGCTTCATTTTCATAGTTTTTCAAACGTTCCATCTATAACCTTTTTAATAATCTTATCTCAATCTATCTTAGATTAATTAAGCATTTTCAAATTTGTATCTCTCGCAAAATAGTGATCAAGGCAAAACCCTAACCTTAATTTGATTCATTCTCACGCAAAACCTCAATTCATGTAACTAGATAATCCTAAAGGCTCTAATCATCCTCTAACTAACATAATTATCAAGATATAAAATTTTAAAAATAGTATACGAAATATTAACCCTAAAATACGAAAGAAAGAAAATTAAACAAAATGGATAAACATACCAAAGACATGATAATGTGGATTGATTTTCTCTTTCGAAGATCTATTGGAAAAAAAAATCGATCAAAGTGTAGCGGTTTCTCTCAAGTGTGTGTGTGAAATTTTGTATTTTATGAAAGATTTTTCAGTTATATATATAGGTCCGCTCAGAAGTGCGGCACACTTGACTCCAAGTACGGCGTACTTGCTGCAAATTTTTCCACAGTTAACAATTTTAACTAACATGCATATGTAAAAATGCTCAATCCACATATAATCAAACTTCATTATATTCATTCATTCATCAAAACGATCCTTAACCTTCCAGGATTAAAATTTTTTGGTACGTTTTATTCGAATGATGAAAAATAACATAGAAAATAAAAATAAAACAAATAAAACAAACTTAGGAGTGTATGTTGCTACTCCTATCCATCCTTCATGTTTTTCAAGCTCTGAAATAACCGGGTGACATGACGTCACTCAGCTTGTACTCTCCTGAAACTTTCCTTCCAGTTTTCTTTGTCTCATAACCTCTTTCAAATGTATTCCCAGATGGGTCCACAATTTTCAACACAATACGTGTTGCCAGGTGTCCAGCCATTAGATTGTCTATACGGGAGAAAAACGGGAATAACCGACGCTCCAAGAAAA
>LBNU01009755.1:1842-21815 GCA_014162995.1 Artemisia annua | reverse complement strand
ATTAACGTGCACGTTCCTATCTCCTTTAACTTTTTAAACTTTCGTACCCGCCCAATAGTTTTGGTGTCCAGTCATTATTGGTTAAAGAACGGTTAGCGGCGTGCGAGCGCGTGAAGCTTGTGCCAAGTTTTATATTATTGTGCTATTTGTTCTAGCTATATATATCTTCTCTCTTCCGGCTCTTTTCTCATAGTGATGTGTCTCGAGATACGTCAATGCGAGCGCACGCACCGCTCGCTAAAATGAGATTATGTGATATCTGCACAGCTCTATTTTCTTTATACTTTCTGTTCGTTTATTGATTGTGTATCCTAGATGAACTTGTAGACCAGGGTTTACTGAGTTAGTAGAGAGCCTTCTACGGTGTGGTAACTGCAGTTGCAATGTCACATGATATCATGACGTAGATGTCGATGACTGAATGAGCACGTTTGCGCCATTTGCATGAGATGTTCCGCAGAGAATCCTTGATCGCCAGCGTCCACTGCTCCGCTCCAGCACGGCGCGGGGCCGTGTGTAGTAAACGGACCTCCGTTAATCTACTTTGAAGATCGGGTGCCACAAGATGGTTTTGAATTGATATATGTGCCGCCGATGTCTCAGTTTAATAGATTGGTGCATGGTTTCTAGATACATTTAGCTTGTTAGGCGTTATAGAACATTGGATGACATAGACTCCCGCATGGTTTCCGGCATTAGAGTGGTTGAGCTAACTTTACCTTTAATTCTGTTTTTGGATTGCATATAGGCTTATAATTCCTCTATTGTTCCATACAGAGGCTCACCCGATTGTCTACATGTAATACAATGTGGCATCTCTAAGTCTTAGGACGTACTAGTTGCTTAGTGACATGCCCTTTTGAGGTTCTACCAAAAAGGCGTAGTAGAAGGAGAACATTGGCGATAAGTAAGCTTCTTGCTCTTGACTGTTAACTCCATTCAACATCTCAAAGATTTTATATATGAGTAGTGAGATATATAGAATAGGTATGTATAGATTCCCCACCCGGATCTTATAGTGCGGCGCATTTGTTCTAAATAGCAATCCTATAATGTCGCACAAACGTCATTTGCATTACTTCAGTCTTTTTAGGTTTTCATAATCACAAAATACAAACACACGTTACCGTAAAAGCTCACGCGTTTAGTAAGTTTTTGGAGTCAAGAAAACTCCGTTTTCATCTTCAACATCACCTTAAGGTATGTACAAACCAGTCTTACCACTCTGTGTATGTGATCAAAGGACGTTATGTTTTCACCTAATACTTTACATTTTCATGTCACTAAGAAACCATTTTTACAAAAAGTAATTTTTGTATGATTTAAATAGGATGTTGTTCACAGTTTCAAATTTCATAACAGCCATATTTCCCCGCTCAAAACCACAGAAATTCTTTGCACCCAGATTAAAGTTTTCACCACGTCAGGACAAAATGGAGCGCTACCTCGTCGGGACCGGTCCCTGTAACAATAGCGCGTGGCGGTCCTTTATTCGATACGCGACCGGTCCTGTGGTTTAAGGGACCGTGATCTCTCTTCTGTCGTCTATCAAATACCAGAACCTGTGATTGCAACTTATACCTCCTTTTGTTGCACTTACAAATTTGCTGTATTACAAAATCCTCTTCAAAACTTCAGGTCTTTGCATCAACGCATTATCGAGTTCTCAGGTTCTGGCTTTACAAGTGATCACATCAATCATCGCTTCTATATGCAAGCAGAAGAACCATGTTTGTTGTGTCACTAGAGACGAAGTGTTAAAGAAGAGTCACAGGCTCATTGGTTGCGGGTTTCATCATACTTGTCAGTTTATTAATTTACTGTGTATGAATAGGACTTCGAGGTGCAAGTCTTACGTATTGTGTACTTGTGTGTAGATCGGGTGCCATCTGGTGTTGGTACGAGTGGTGAAACGGCCACAGTGGATCTTTGTTAGATTGAGGGTTCTACTAGCCTAGGATGTAGGACTCGGACATTTTTACGCTTAGTGTCTGTTTAAAGCTTTGGTGTAAGCTTGTGTAAGGTTGTTTGCGCCATATAAATGGAGGTTTGATTGATAGTGTTTGTTGAAATCCCGAGGTGTGAGCGACGCCTTACACTCTTTAGGCCAATTCGATGCTATCTCTCCTGCATTAGTTCCCTCACCTATCAGAGTTTAAGGGCCTCATCAATTAGCACAACTTATCAAGCACTCGATTTTTGCTGTTGTTGGGTCTAGTGGTTTCAAGTTGTCGAAATGGGGGCATTTTTCACTTGGGGTATTAAGTTCCTCGGTTGTCTTGCACATCCTGTTCTCAAACAGTTTCTATTGTCTATATTCTCTTTGTGTGTTTTTGCACGGGGGACTTTCGGAGATGCGTTTAGCGAATGGGACCGTTGATCTGAGCGCTTATCCTAGTCATTTTGTAGTTTGGGTGTTGATGGTTGTTTGTTTTATGTTTCTTCAAGAGCTGAAACCTGTCCCATGTTGACTATACAAAATCCTACCAACTTTTTCCAAACACATACATCACGAAATGGGTTCAAATAGTCTTGCTCACCAAGAGCACCATCCAAAGCATCTTCACACTCCATATAGCTTGGATAAACAGGTCCATAGAATGGATTCCCATTCTCATCTCATCTTGGATAATACTCATCATCCTCCTCATCACTATCACTTATCCTATTATGCCTCATATCCATTATGGTTCCAAGAGTATACATGAAACTTCTCCCGACAACCAATGATACATCTCTATCAATGGGTATGTCAAAGAGTAAGAAATTGGCAAGAATGGTGTTAGTACCAATTTGGCAAAGAACATTGAGCAAACGTCCCATGGTTTCCGCATTAGAGTGGTCTAGTAACTTAACCTTGTCAATCTTAGGACTTGCTTTTCCTCTTTCCAAAAGTGCATAGATATGGTATGGCATTATGTTTATGTTGGATCCGGTATCTACTAAGGCATTGTAAGTAAGCTTTCCTTCCAAACGAATAGGTAGAATGAAACAACCCGGATCTTCTCCTTCTTTCACAACCTTATGCTCCTTAACCACTTCTTTAGCCAATTCATGCTCCTCCTCATTAGTTACCTCACCATCAAGTTTAAGCCTATCAATTAGCACACTATCAAGCATCATTTTGTGTTTGTCTAAGTTTTTCAAGGTTTCGATAATGGGTCTTTTTTCATTGAGTATTATCACTCTTTCTTGCACATCTTTCTCAAACTCTTCCCTAGTCAACTCTTCTTGTGTTTTTGCACGGTTTATGGTTAGCGATGGACCTTAATCATCATAGGTCATTTTGTAGGTTTTTTATGGTTTGTTTTTGTTTCTAGAGCTTTTTCCCATGTTGCATACATAGCTTGGGAAATCATTGGAGTTTGGTGAGAGTGGTGGAAGTTCTTCAACTGAGAAATTTGCTAGCAAAGCATCTAGCTCTTCATCCTCCGAATCATACACAGGTGGTTTGGGCCAAAGGGTTATTAGGCCAAGTTGTAGGTTCACAATGGCTTTGGCTTGCCTAAGAAAATCCCTACCAAGTATCATAGTAGGTTCAACATCATCCTCTTCCGGATTCACATAGAATTCAACCACATATATTTCTCCTTCTAAATTTACCAACAACTTTTTATCAATCTTTTTGTCCCCAATAGCTAGCTTAGTGTACTTCCAATTCTTTTCAATCACCACCTTTTGAGAAACAAAGTTTTTATAACAATCCAAATCAGTCACCCCAGCAAAAGCATTCACACTTTCCACATAACAAGGTGTCATGTACGTATCCCAAGTGCCATCTTCCTTTTCCATTCTAAAGAAAGTGTAAGCCTTCACCTCCTTTTGTTTTCCACTATCTGCTGTGTCCCAAGTGCTATCTCCATCCCAATTACCTTCACTTTCCAGTTGGTCATTCTCAGCAAGAGAATTTCCCTTATCAAGACACATACGTCCAATACTCGAGTTTGGGTCCATTTCTAACATTTGACAACATAACATCATATAAACCATTAGTATATTAGTACAAACAAAACTAAATGATATTTTGCACTCCAATAACATCAGCAAACATTCAGAAATCAAAAGATGGATTGGTTTAATCATAATAAACAAGATAAAAGTCTTCTGTGAACTTTTTGTCATAAAAGTGCGACGTACTTGACAACAAGTGCGGCGTACTTTCCTTTTAATCTTGATATTTTTTTGAAAATTCCCAGGAAAGACCGAAGTACTTGAGAACAAGTGAGGCATACTTCCCCTGTTTTCAGTTTCAAATTTTTTAGAGTTTTCAGAATATCTCAGAATTTTATTTAAACATATAGTCCAGATTATTATTATGCATAAACAATTAAAAACAAGAAAATGTCTAACTAACCAAATAAGCAAATATTTTTGTATTTTCGATGAGTCATAACATATTAACAAATGCATCAATCCAAATACCAAAGGCACATAAAAAGCAATTCTCATGTTCTCAGCCTTGAATTTAAGCATTAAAAAGTTTTTGTTTTGGTTTGTTTTTATCTCAGTAAACATTGTGAAATTTTCCAGAAAGTACGGCGGTTTAGAAAGTTAAACCGGCGTAGTTTAAATTTTTCAGAGAATACAGCTGATGAGTGTATAAATACTCATCATTTTTACCTAATCTGAATTGCCAAAACATCCAAAAACACCCAATAATGCATCAAAATAGTGAAAATATCGCAGGGTTGTGTTTTATATGTTTTAGATGCAAAATGTTTGAAAACAAATGAAAAACGAACAAAGTTTGCACAATTGGCAGTTTCAGTCCCTCAACTTTCAAAACTTGTCAAATCTAATCCCTAAGCATTAATTTTGAAAGTAAAGTCAACCAAAGTCCTTAGAAAATCACAAGTTGTCATAATTAGTCCTTTGATGAAAAGTTTCAAAGTTTTACAAGTTTCGTCCTTGAACTTTGCAAAAGTGTCAAAAATAGCCCCTGGGATTAAAATCTTTTAGAAAATAACAATTATGGTCCTTGTGTTGTGAAACATTGGCAAAAATGATCCTTTGATGAAATTACATAAATGGTCCCTTAAGTTTAAAAGTTGGCAGAAAAGGTCCCTGGAAATCTCAAAAGTGGAAAAAGTCAACAAAAGTCCTTGTACTATTCACAATTGGCAAGAAATCACCCTTGGAATACTTTGGAAGATTTACACATCCAGCCCTTCAAAATTCAGAAATTACAATTTTGGTCCTTGTTATAAACTACAAAACAAACGGACCCTATACTAATTTAAACCCAAAACAAATAAACAAACCCACCCATTTTTATCCTAAGCCCACTACCCCATTTACTTACCCCTTGGCCCATGATTCTCTGGCCCAGTTACCACTTCACCAGCCCACCCTTTTTGTTATAACTCCTCCCCCGTTTGACCCTGGTCAAACGCTTCTTCCCCCTTCGTCCCCCATCCCACTTGCAGCCATCACCTCACCACTCCCCCACCTTCCCTGTCAATTCACACCGCCCAAACCACTCACCACTCTCACCTAACAAGCCAAAACCAATTAATGCCACCTCCCCCATTTGCTATATAATAGAGCAAATTGCAATACCATTTTTTTGGCGCCAAAATGAAACCAACAGCCAAGATTGAGTTGCAGAGATCCAATGGCCCAAGATGTGTTGGGATTTGTTCAGAAGACCAAGGGAAACCCTAAATTGCACTATATAAAGAAAGAGATGGAGCAGTGAAGAAGGAGTAGTGTAAAATTTAGTTAATCATAGTCGAATAGTGTAATTTTCAAATTCCAGTGTAATGTTTAGCTTTTAAACATTGAATTAAGCTATCTCAGTGTATTTCCAATCTTTTCTTAATATCAATTTCAGTTTATGTTTCTTAATTCAGTTTATGCAAGTTTTCTCTTAAAAATCTCATGTTCACTTTAGATTGTTATTAGTGGTGTTTATGGACTCTTAAGAACATATAAGCTCCAAGAAAGCTTCTAAAAGCTTTTAGATACCATAAAACACAGTCTAGGATCAAAAACAAAAAAATCCAAAAAAATAAATTAATTTAGTGAAAAATAAAAAATAAAAAAAAAATAAAAAAAAAAAAAAAGAGAGAAAGAAGAAGAAGAAGCTGGAGCATGGTAGATTCTGGATGGCCATGGGTTAGTTGCCTTGTGGAAGGCTTATAAGTGTGGTAATTGGTCCTTGGTTCTCACTTCTGTGCCTAGATTCATGTTGTAAGCTAATCTCTCATTTTTAGCATTCTACCTTATAAGTACTTTTTAACTGTTCTTCTTTGTATTTTCTTGTTTAGTCAGTGTATTTGAGTGATATTATTGCTAGATATTAGGTGCTTGTTGTTTAGATCTCCTTGTGCTCACTTGTTACAATTTATTAGTTAAAATAGATTAAGTATGTTTCTTATGTATTATGCTGATGTTGTTGATGTTTTGTGTTCTTTTAATCTCATGTTTTCCTAATACAACCATTAGAATTTGAATCTAGGTCTTAATCTGTAATTCACTTGCATAATCACAAGTTAGCCTTGTTATAAGAATGTTTAGATTTGCTGTCAATTGCATGTTAACTGTTACCTTTTTGTTGTTTTATAGTTGTTGCATGTCACTTAGGGCTAGAATAGGTTAAGTAAACCATAAAATCTCAGTGTTATTTGAATAAAAGTCAAAATCACTTTTATAATCTCATTTTTTGTTCACTGTTGGAATCATAGGATCCATAGTCACTTATATCAGTACATTAGTTGTTAAAATAGCTTAGAATCACTTCATTACACCTTGTTATATCATAATCACTAGATTGCATGCATTAGAATCTCAGTTTAGTCAACATTTGCAAAATCTCAAAAAGTCAAAGTTTTCAAGTCTGCAAGAATGGGACAATCTTTGAGGTGATGCACAGGGTTCATTAGAAGTTAGAAATAGCTAACTCTGGCTGTTTTGTGTTCTTTGGTTGCTATTGAACCTGAATCAAAAGAAAAATCTTATTTTGAAACTCAATTGCTCAAAAAAATTTGGTCTAGAAAGTGCCCTGTTGAGTTTTCACTTGCCCTGTACCACCATCTTTCCAGTTTCACCCATTTTTCATTTGACCATAGCTTGTTCATTTGTGGACCCCACCCTTAGCTTCTTAGCTTTTTGAGAAGCTTACTAGCTTGTCTTGTTAGATCAGTACTTGTTTTGGGTTATAGAGCTATTACCCTTAGCTTATTTCAGCCCATAAGTCACCCTCACCCAATTCTTATTACTGAGTGGTCAGTATAAGAAGCCAAATCCATAAGCTCCTTAAAAGCTCACCTGTAGGTCCCACANCTGTACCACCATCTTTCCAGTTTCACCCATTTTTCATTTGACCATAGCTTGTTCATTTGTGGACCCCACCCTTAGCTTCTTAGCTTTTTGAGAAGCTTACTAGCTTGTCTTGTTAGATCAGTACTTGTTTTGGGTTATAGAGCTATTACCCTTAGCTTATTTCAGCCCATAAGTCACCCTCACCCAATTCTTATTACTGAGTGGTCAGTATAAGAAGCCAAATCCATAAGCTCCTTAAAAGCTCACCTGTAGGTCCCACATTATGAGTTTGGACTTTTTGGAAGGCCCATCCACCCAACTTTGTGGTTCTAGCTTCATTTAGGCTTTTGGCTTATTGGATAAGCTTATAATCAAGCTTGTTATACCCTGCAAATTTGTTTGGTTCTGTGGTGTTGAAGAATTGCTTATTTGCTTGTTTTGGTTTAATTTGTGTAAAATTTTGCTTAATCTTGTTCATTTCCAGTGTCCTTTTATTGTTTGCATAGTAGTTTCCTTCTGTATTCACATTTGTAGCTTATTGTGAGCTTAATCTTCATTTAAAAAGCTTAAACTCATTCTCTGGATAACATAAGCTCCCAAAGTGCTTAACTTTGAGTTTCACAAAAAGTGTTTTCACAAAAGTTACTCATTTTCATCATATAAACTTTTGTCAAAAAGAAAATTCCAAAAACATCACTTTTTAAGAAAAGTGATAGCTTCTATTTAACATAATTTAGATTTTTAATTTTTCTTTTCAAATTTTTATTAAGTACTTATCTATTTTTATATTTTTCTTAATTTCCTGTCATCTTAAAGTATTTTTATAAATTTTCTTAGAATTTTCCCTTTTCATTTAGTATTTATTATAATTAATAATAGTTTAATTAATAATTAATTAATATTAGTAAATTAAATAGTTTTAATAGTTTTTCTTAAACAGTAGTATCTTTTTATATTTTTTTAAGTTCTACATAATATTTAGCACTTCTGGTAATTTTCCCATAATTTCTACTGTTCATTTGGTAATCTCTAGGTTTAATTTTATTTAAAATAGTTTTAATCCAAAAACCAAAAAGAAATTAGTTTAAGTGTTTAAATTTAATCTCAGATCCATTTTTATAATTTTTCTAGCTTTTACACATTATTTAGATTCTGTAAAAATTGGATTTGTAATTTTCTCCATTCATTTACTATTATTCTCATTTAAATTAGTTTAAATGGCTTTTAAATAGTAATTAAGTAAATAATTAATAAAATAGTGTAATAATAGTTTTTATAAACTTTTTATAATTTTTTAGAGTTCCTGTATTGGTTACTTAGTTTTATAAAATATTTCATAATTTTCTAAGTCAATTTTAGTATTAATAGTAATTTAAATTTATTAAATTAGTTTAATTAATATAATTAGTAATTAATTAATATTAAATTCAGAAAAAGACAAAAATATTTATTTTTAATTTTACCTTTCTTTTAAGTTATTTTAAAGGTTTAGAAATTAATTTTGCAAATTTTTAGTGTAATTTTGTAATCTTAATCCTTTTTAGATTTGTTATAAATTAGTTTTAATTAACTTTTTAAATAGTTTTAGTAATTAATTAATATTTAAATATTAAAATAATCAAAAAAATAATTTTCTTTTTAAAATAATTTTCTTTTAATTTTAAGCTTGAAAAGTTGCATTTTCACCCCCTGTAGTTTGTAATTGTTTAAATTTAACCTTTTTCCATTTACGTGATTAGTCTGTTTGTATTAGGTTTTCCCCAAGCCTAATTCTGTTTCCCTGTAGTGTAGAATTTTGTTAATCATCATTTTCTTAGTTAAACAATACCAAATAATCATTCTTAATCTGGTTACTATTCCCAATCACTCATTCCCAAAACGTTTTCCAAACACAATTTCAATCTCGTTGGGACTTAACGACCCGTGAGAACACTGTGCTTTCAACGGATCATAAATTGATCTCTCCTCTCTCAGATTTGACTTGTTGACCAAACCTGGTTAACTGGTTAGTTTGGGAGGAGTCAACAGCGCACAAACTTGAAAGTGTGGCGTACACTCAGTCTCAGAAAGCAAATTTTTGTTTCAGTTTGCCATAAAACTTTATGGCTATGTTTGTAAAAAGTCTTAAAACTCTTATCCAACTTGATTTATCAATACCAATCCCCGGCAGCGGCGCCAAAAACTTTGATATGTTTCAAAAGCTTTAAATTTATAATACTAATTTTACCAATTTCCTTAATATATAAAACCTACGGGTAAAGTATAACCCCCGTTTATAGTAAAGGTTTAGGTAAGACCAGGTCGTCCCAAGAGATTGTAGAAAAACCAAGTTAGTAATTGTGTCAAAGTAAAGTCCCTAGATTGTCACTTATCCAAAGACTAGTAATTTAGTTTGTTTGTTTATATGATTAAAAGCTATGTTTATTTAGGCTAAGAAACATGGAAGTAAACATGTAAATGATGAGCAATCAATTATGATATATAAGCAAGAGATGACTGGTGATCACTCCTACAAATAACTATCCAACATATTAAGAATCCCTTTCGACCTATAATTCTCAATATATCAAATGCATTAAGGATGGTTCATAACAGAAATATATATAAGACAATTTCCTCATCAAGTTCGTTAGACATGAGATAAGGCATTAAACAAGATCATGGATGGGTTGATAAACATTTTGTCGACCAATTTCTACAAGGTAAACACCAAGTTGCCATAGACAAACACCTTGAAATAATACCAAAGTGGTAGACCCTTTCGACCTACTTCTACCATAGAGATACATCAAACATTCAACAATGATCCAAACATCATCTCATCAATTAAACTTAAGCATAGTATCAAATAGCAAGCGTACATTACAATGTAAACAACCATATAACTACATTATCCAAATAAACATAAGAACGACTACTCCATTATCTCAGTAACAAAACACATATCATTCGACATAGATTTCATAAACTTAATAATATAATTCGTAAAATAGAGAATTGTACCAAAGTGATTACAACGAAAGAACAAATGGTTTCCACAGAGAAAACTCTACTTGACTCGTTCTCCTACCCTCTGTCACAGTACTAGGATCACAATTCGACCTTGATATGGTGAACTTGGTATGAGTTCACCAATATCACTTTCGTATACTTTCCCTACTTTTCTAGATGTTGCCCCCCTTTTTCTCTGATTCGTTCCTTCCATTATATAGACTTCATTTGACCTAGTTTAACTCCAGAGTTCAGTAAATGAGGACAAGTGATCCGCCTCACAATGAATGCAATCAATAACTCTGCTTTTGTAACTGACAAGATAAGTGCGCCGCACTTCGTAGAAAGTACGTCGTACTTCTCTTGGATTCAATCTCATTTACCCGCCAAGCAAGTACGCCGCACATAGTCCTAATACCGGCGTACTTGGGTCTTTTATGTTTGTATTTTCATTCCAAGTCCTTCCTTTTGTTGTAGTTGTTACTTTATCGTCCTTTAAGTGATATTTCTAACTTCCTTCTCTCGTTCAGTCCTGCAACTAGATTAGTGCCAATTCTACACAAATAACATGATATTCTATATAATATAATAGATATATAATACATAATCGATGGGATAAATATGTATAATAAGAGCGTTATCAGTCAATTTTGTGATTTTGATCTTGAAGTCGCCTTCAGAAAACACACATGCTTTGTTAGAGAATTGGATGGAATTGATCTTCTACAAGGTAGCCGTGGCATAAACCTCTATACCATCTCTATCGAAGACATGATGCGGTCCTCACCTATATGCTAGCTATCTAAGGCTTCTAAGAACAAATCATGGTTGTGGCATCGTTGTTTGAATCACTTGAACTTCGATACCATCAATGAGCTCACACGTAAGGATCTTGTTCGAGGCATGCCCAGGTTGAATTATGAAAAGGATCATCTCTGTTCCGCTTGTCAACTTGGTAAAAGCAAGAAACACACGCACAAACCCAAATCTATCAACACCACCATGGAAGTTCTTCACATCCTTCACATGGATCTGTGTGGACCAATGAGAGTACAAAGTATAAATGGGAAGAGATATTTTCTAGTAATTGTTGACGATTACTCTCGGTTTACATGGGTAAAGTTTTTGAGATCCAAGGATGAGACACCCGAGATCATCATTAAACTTATCAAGCAATTGCAAGTCAGACTCAATAAAACTGTCAGAATCATTCGCACAGATAATGGAACAGAGTTTGTTAACAAACAACTTACTCAATTTTATGAAAACCTTGGAATCAGTCATCAGAAGAGTGTTCCACGAACGCCTCAGCAAAATGGAGTTGTTGAAAGACGAAACTGTACCCTGGTTGAGGCTGCTCGAACTATGCTAATATTTTCTAAATCTCCAATGTTCCTTTGGGCAGAAGCGATTGCAACTGCTTGCTACACCCAAAACCGATCACTGATACATCCTCTTCACAATAAAACTCCTTATGAGCTAGTGCATATTAGAAAACCTGATCTTTCTTTTCTACGTGTGTTTGGTGCACTATGTTATCCAATAAACGATAGTGAAGACTTGGGCAAACTTNGAAAGACGAAACTGTACCCTGGTTGAGGCTGCTCGAACTATGCTAATATTTTCTAAATCTCCAATGTTCCTTTGGGCAGAAGCGATTGCAACTGCTTGCTACACCCAAAACCGATCACTGATACATCCTCTTCACAATAAAACTCCTTATGAGCTAGTGCATATTAGAAAACCTGATCTTTCTTTTCTACGTGTGTTTGGTGCACTATGTTATCCAATAAACGATAGTGAAGACTTGGGCAAACTTAAGGCGAAAGCTGATATTGGGATTTTTGTTGGTTATGCACCAGATAGAAAGGGCTACCGAATCTACAACAAAAGAACCCGACAAATCATGGAAACAATTCATGTCACGTTTGATGAGCTGACTGAGCATACGGCTCCTGAACGCACTAGTTCTGGACCCACACCTAACCTTTTGACACATGGACCAATTAGTTTAGGACTTGTACAGAATTCCAATCCTGCTGATCCTTATGTGCCTCCCACCAGTGAGGAATTAAAGAAGTTGTTTGATCTAATGTTTGATGAATATTTTGAGCCACAGCAGATTCATGAGCCTGAACCACAAGTTGCAGATCTTAATGTTATTATTGCAAATGCTCCTCAAGAAACTAATGGTCCATCTATGTCCGTCTCCATAGGTCAGGATGCACCATCATCTAGTCACACTCAACATACTTCAAACGATCAATCATCTTCTGAACATCAAGGAACGGCAGCAGAAAATTCCTTTGAAGTAAATCCTTTTGCTCCACCTGATGATGAGTCGTTTGAAAACATCTTTGCTCCTGAACCCTCCAATGAGGCAACTTCTTCAGAAGATTCAAACATGGAAACGTCAATTCACTATCCTCAACGTCATGAACATCTCAGAAAATGGACAAATGATCACCCGATTAACAACATCATTGGAAACCTTTCTTGCCCGGTATCTACACGTAAACAACTAGCCACCGATGCCTTGTGGTGCTTCTTTAATTCCATACTATATAAAGCTGAACCCAAGGATTTCAAAGATGCATTGTCTAAAGACTCCTGGTTCACCGCAATGCAAGAAGAAATTCATGAATTTGATCGACTCAAAGTATGGGAATTAGTGCCTCCGCCAGATTGTGCTATGTATCGCTCTCAAGTGGATCTTCAAAGTGAAGCTTGATGAGCATGGTAATGTTCTGAAAAACAAGGCTCGGCTTCTAGCCAAAGGATACCGTCAAGAAGAAGGCATAGACTTTGAAGAATCCTTCGCACCTGTTGCTAGAATTGAAGCCATTAGGATTTTCCTTACTAATGTTGCCAGTCAGAATATGGTTGTATTATCAGATGGACGTTAAGACGGCATTTCTAAATGGTAAGTTGAAAGAGGTAGTTTATGTTAGTCAACCTAAAGGATTCGTGGACCCTGAACGTCCTAATCACGTCTATCACTTGAAGAAGGCTCTCTATGGACTTAAGCAGGCTCCTAGGGCATGGTATGATACATTGTCCAAGTTTCTTCTAGCTAACAAGTTTACCAAGGGTGTTGTTGATCCTACACTGTTTACCAGAAAATCGGGCAAACATCTACTTCATGTGCAAATCTATATAGATGACATTATCTTTGCCTCTTCTGATCCTATGGAATGAGATCGTTTTTCACAAGAGATGAACTCCGAGTTCCAAATGTCCATGATGGGACAAATGTCATTTTTCCTGGGGTTACAAATCTCTCAAAATCCCAATGGCATTTTCATTAATCAATCCAAGTATGCTACTGAAATCTTGAAGAAATTTGGATTTGAATCATGTGACTCAGTTGACATTGCTATGGTTGAAAGATCAAAACTGGATGAGGACACTGTAGGGATCCCAGTCGACCAAACCAAGTACCGCAGCATGATTAGATCCTTAATGTACCTCACTGCTAGTAGGCCAGATCTTCTATTTGATGTATGCATGTGCGCTCGGTATCAATCCAAGCCTACCAAAAAGCATTTGGAAGCAGTCAAGAGAGTCTTCAGGTATCTTCAAGAGACTATCCACATGGGTCTCTGGTATCCTAAAGACACTGCTATGGCCCTCACTGCCTACTCTGACGCTGACCATGCGGGGTGTCAAGATACTCGTCGAAGTACTTCAGGTGGTGCTCAATTTCTGGGAGATAAGCTTGTGAGCTGGTCATCAAAGAGGCAAATGAGTACATCGATCTCCTCTACAAAGGCTGAATACATTGCCATGTCATCCTGTTGTGCTCAAATCTTATGGATGAAATCACAACTGTCAGACTATGGTTTTGTTTACAATAATATTCCGATGTACTATGACAACAAAAGTGCCATCGCTCTTTTCTGCAACAACGTCCAGCACTCCAGATCAAAGCACATTGATATTCTACATCACTTCATCAGGGAACAAGTGGAAAAGGAGATTGTGGAACTTTAATTCGTGAGGACAGAGTTTCAGCTGGCCGACATCTTCACCAAGGCACTACCAAGAGAACGATTTCAATTCATTCTCCCACGTCTTGGAATGAAGAGTCTCACTCCAGAATCACTCAAAAGTCTTTAGAAAGAACTGACGAGTAATGGATTTGCTTCACATATCCTTGTATATATCTTTTAAAACCAAAAAGAAAATACAAAAATATAAAACCTATAAAAACCATAAAAATCTGAAAAACACAAAAATACCAAAAATAGTTCCTCTAGGCATGTCTTCTGTTTATCGATAACATTTACGGTTCTAGAAATGTCATTCAATAATAGCACGGAACTTTAAATGAAGCTCGAGCAGAAGTTATAATAAATGGTTAAAACATGTCTTTATGGCTTGCTATTACTTCAGATAGCAACCCGCACCTCTAGATGGGGAAAACAAATTGCCAAAAAGACGGTTGTTCCTCTTACTGGATGAAGTTCACCCGGGCATGGATTACTTTATATCCATGTTTCTTCGAAATGATGTACGTTTCAGTGCATCATTTCTCGTATAAGAAGAGAAGTCTTCTTTACATCACATATACTTATCCTTCAATGAATCTTCGGGAAAGTATTTGTGCTAAACTTGGTGGTACCACGATTTTTGAAATTCAATCAGACTTGAAATTTTTCATAAAATTTACCACTCAATCGATGACAGAGAGATAAACTTCTTGCCATAATGTTGAATTGAAAATGGGTCATCGATTGAGGGGGTGTGATTTCAAAACTCTATATCATCAAACTTGTTACTTTGCGCATAATAAGCAGTGAACAAAATGTGATTGGTATGTGTCAGAATATGAATTTTTCATGAGTTTCACGTTAAACTCTAAATCATTTATAAACTTGTCATTTCTGACACATATCACGCTCCCTAAAGGATTGAGGGGGAGCAATGTATCGTCTCATAATTAGCTTATCTTAAATCTGACCACATTTTTCTCCCAAACTCTTTGAACTTATTTAAATCACTTGGGATCACAAATCTCAAATGGTTTGAAATTTTTAATCGGGGGAGAAAATGTGATTTAAATATGAAATCTGATTAAAATGTGATGTTTTTGGACTTAAATGTAAGCTCTCCCATATGTGCTAAACTCTTTTGTATATCAATGTACATATTGAGGGGGAGCAAAATGGCTTATGGTAACAAAAGGATTTGGCATCTCATGTGAGCGTGACTCAGACTTAACCAATGAATTGACGAAACAAAAATATGTCATGATTCGAAAGGACTTGTCCTGGCCGGGTAATAATTTCAAGCTGGTCTAACCAGTGATGTAACCGTGTCTCGAAGAGGACTTGTCTGAGTAGAGTGTACCGTTTTGAGAAACATTTTGTGAACTTGACCAGGACAGGTAATAATTTCAAGCTAGTCTAACTAGTGATGTAAACGTGTCTCGAATGGGTCTTGTTCACTTAAGGTGGATCAATTCAAAAAGTGCAACTCTTCCCAACATGTGCAAATTTTTAACTAAAACATATGAGCACATGTTAAGGGGGAGCATTTGAAAATCATAAAACCCTCAAAGTTTTAGCAAAATGTGTTTCTTAATCATAAACACTTTGAGAGAATTTTCAATGATTTGGTTGATGGCAACATAGGATAGTCATGAAGTTACAAGGTGGCTAAGTTTGGGAAAACCGTCCTATGATCCGCCAGAGCCGGAGGGATCTACCCAAGGACAATACCGAATAGATAGTATTAGAAAGTCCTTAGGTATGATTGTGAAAAAAGGAGTAATGTGAGAATGGGGAAAGAAGGGGTTGAAGAATTAAAAAGAAATGAAATGAGAAAGGGTGAAAAGAAATAGCCCTCCATATTATTCAACCTTAGGGCAGAAACCGGGTTCAATTCATATGTTACTGGTGGTTACTAAGGTAACACCGGTATTGAAGACAAGATGTCATAGACCCAGTGACGCACTGCACTAAACCTTCTAACCGCTCAAGTACTCTCAAAAGAGCTTGTTTCATTCTCACGAGGAACCCTGCATAACCTATCGACCGCTCATTACGAGCCATGTTGATATTGAAATAAGAGACACTGCTCCAGTCTCCAACGACCAAATAATGCACTTATCGAGTCTAAAGCCACGAGATGCATCAAAAGATCTCATAGGAACACATGTTACTTCTACACTGGTTGTTCAACATTAAGGACACCAGCTCTAATATTAACAGTCCAACGCAGATCTTAGCAATCTGCCAAGAACACTTATGAGGGAATATACGTATGTAATTCCCAGTGATTGAGTGGAAATTCCTGCCAGGGTCAACATCAATGATGAACTCAAATAAGTACATTTTATTAACATCATTTATCCTATTTATTTAACTTGTTTTACCTTATTATTAATAAGAATCGGTGCTTTAATGTTTACTTTAGTGATTCTCTGGTAAAAAAAGGTAAAAGGTGAAACTTGGCGATTTTGGACTAATTACGGAGCAAAACGAACAAGATGTCAAAAGTCTACTGAAACCCAGAAGATGCGCCGTATCTCACTCAACAGATACGCCGCAATATCATATTAGATGAATTCGAAGACCATTTCCTGACTTTGAAGAATGCGCCGTATGAAACTCTGGTCAAAGAAGAAGATCAAGCTCGTTCTTCTCCAGATATGCCGCATCACACAAATAACATACGGCGTATCACTATCAAGACTTCACCAGAAACAATGCAAGACAACTGAAGGACATGCGCCGCATAAAGATTCAAGTTATGCCGCATCTAAAGGCGGTGTACGAATATTTCATAATATAATAAGCTTGGACCCCACGCGAAGTTAAGTCAATGCGCCGCATCTCATCACTACATGCGCCGCATCGAACCCTCAGACAGAAACTATAAATACCCCAAGACCTAGACGAATTTTGTGTGCACCATAACCCTAAGGAAACGAATTCAGACGAACAAGCAACACAAGACACACCCCAAACGAAGATCTTAGAGCTGTAAGAAGGTCCTGCATGTATTTAATTCATTAAGTAGTTTTGTTTTATTGTAATAGTAAGCTTTGAATCCATCAGGACTGATGACCGGTAGTTCGTGAGTACGCAATAATCTAATGCCCGCCTTAAAATTGCTTTCTGATGTGCGTGGATTGCAACACGCACTACGTTTTACCTCTCGAGGGATCTCGAGAAGCTTGCAATCCCCACCAGGCAGTGTACCTGACCGATGTAGTATAGTGTAGTGGCAAGTACCGGGGGATTGATCGTTCTCTCGCAGTGAATAGTGTTCGTTAGGCTAAAGGCTACTCTAATCTAGGTCTAAGGGTGGAGGAAGATTCTTTTTGTATTTTTATATTTTTATGAAAGCAGTAAATCTCTGGTTTTGGAGGATAGGGCGGAATTAGTTGCTAGTCAACTAACCCAAGTTATCTACTTCTAAGCTACTTATATTTTGTATTTTTTGGTTTTGGAGGAAAATAGTGGTAGGAGTAGCTGTTGTACTTAGATTTCATTATCCGCCGTAACCTATCTTTTCCATCGTCTAATTAGTATGTTGAGTTTGCGTGCGCATGGACGGGTGTATTCCTAACAGCGGTCTAGGAGGTGCCTTCAATTTCGTAACTCTATAAGTTCCTACCTCACTAATATACTGGATTACGTCAAGCATCCTTATCATGAGCATCACCGATAGGTGGCAACCTATTCCATGGAAATACTAGCCTTAAAATCGGTGGTATAACTCACATTACGGATTCACGTCTTAAAAGACGTTTCCCACAGCTTGTTTACTTTTATAAAAGCAGTCTTCTAGTTAACGTAAAAACCGCTACTTTCACGTGTCTGTCGCACCTAACGATGGTCTCGAAGAGGACTTGTCTGGAAGATTAGAGACAAAATGCTAACCGTTTTGAGAAACAACACTTTTTATGTCGGAACTTGACTAAGGAAGCAGTTAATAAATATTTCACCGCTTAGGTTTTCAGTATCACTGAATTGTTAGAAGCATAGTAGCAACAAAAGTCGATGTCTCGTAGATGGTCTTGTTCACTATAGAGTGTAAGAGGAAAGTCAAACCAATTCAAAAAAGCCTCGCAGACTCACCTATTACCACAAACATGATAGACAAAATTTCATCATTAAACGGTAAAAAATGATGGAGACAGTTAAGGGGGAGCATTTGTTAAATTTCGATTAAAATATATATCTCTCTCTAAGAGAGCAATAAAAAAAATTGTGATCTGCATTTAAAACATTCCAAAGTATATCATCTGTATGATGAGTATAGTCAGATGAATTTGGTTAGCCCACCTCTCCGCGCCCACCCCTCCCGCGATAGTCTCATTAGAACTTCAAAGGTGCCTAAAGTATCTGGAAGAGAAGACGTTCTTAATGATACCGCAAACAAGAGCTCGCGCATGGTACTCCACCACCCAAAAGTAGCCGAACATATATCTGAATAATAGATAGAAATTAGTACCACAAAGTCTCTCTAGTTTTAAAAAGGTTGTATAATAGATAGAAAAAAAAGGTCAGTATATGTTGGAGAACTGCGCGGAAAGATATGGGTTGAAGGAATTAAAAAGGAAATGAAATGAGAAAGGGTGAAAAGAAATAGCCCTCCATATTATTCAAGCCTCATATGTCAGAAAAAAACGCGCGGTGTCAGTCTCATATGGTGACTGGGTGCGAACCCTCTAGCTAGTATGGAAGAAACCACCACTAGGTATTGAAGACAAGATGTCATAGACCCAGTGACGCACTGCACTAAACCTCTAACGCTAAGTACTCTCAAAAGAGCTTGTTTCAGTCTCACGAGGAACCCTGCCATAACCTATCGACGCTCATTACGAGGCATGTTGATATTGGAAATAAGAGACACTGCTCTCACTTCGTGCTCTAGACGACCAAATAATGACATCAAATGATCGATGTCTATTTAAGCCACGAGATTGCCAGTAACGACAAGATCCTTCCCATGAGCGAACACATGTTCATTTAAAATCGTCTGTCACTAGATTGTTCAAGCACGACTCCCTCCCCAAGGACACCCAGCTCTCAATAAAGCAGTGCGAGATGAGAACTCTTAGCGATCCAATCCATGCACGACACAGACTAATACTGCAGTGAACCCGTCATAACGCCGGTGATGTATATTTGCTCTATTTGATGCCATAGGACCATATCATCATCCTTGCCAGGTCGAACACTCTAGATGATGAACCGGAACCCGTAACCGTACTTCATTTCCTCACCTTATGAGCTTACCTGCGAGGGTTATCCTATTTATTTAACTTGTTTTACCTTTATTATTAATAAAGAATCGGTGCTGTGACCCCTTCCGATCGTCCAACTACTTTAGGTATTGCTAACTGGTAAAAAGGTAAAAATGTATATAATCGTTGGCTTTTGATTTGTGTACGATATTTCCCCACGGATGCCACCCATCAAGGCGAAAACAAACGCCCGATGTCAATGAAGTCTACTGAAACCCAGAAGATGCGCCGTATCTCACTCAACAGATACGCGCAATATCATATTAGATGAATTCGAAGACCATTTCCTGACTTTGAAAGAATGCGCCGTATTGCAAAACTCTGGTCAACAGAAGAAGATCACAGCAATACAATTGCTCTTCTCCTAGATTTCTATTTCCGCGATACTAACTTACTATTCCCTATCAAAAAAACATCTTACGGCGTAATCACACTATCAACGACCTTCCCAGACAAA
>LBNU01009754.1:97257-113680 GCA_014162995.1 Artemisia annua | reverse complement strand
GATAGTTAGGGAGTAATGAAATCTAAGTAAACACTATTCTCCACCACTGATTTTCTCTAAAACAAAAAAATACAAAAATATAAGTAGTTTAAAAGTAGATAATTTGGGTTAGTTGACTAGCAACTAATTCCACCCTATCCTCCAAAACCAGAGATTTACTGCTTTCATAAAACATAAAAAATACAAAAAAGAATCCTCCTCCACCCTTAGACCTAGATTAGAGTAGTTTTTAACCTAACGAACACTATTCCCTGTGAGAGAACGATCAATCCCCCGGTACTTGCCACTTCACTATACTACATCGGTCAGGTACACTGCCTGGTGGGGATTGCAAGCTTCTCGAGATCCCTCGAGAGGTAAAACGTAGTGCGTGTTGCAATCCACGCGCATCAACACTGCTAAGGCCAATTTGGACGACAAATCTTTTACTGTCAAGCTGGATCGTCAACAATACACCGTTGATCATGATACTCTTCGTGAAGCTCTCATGTTACCAACTTACAAAGAATATCATCCGATGCTGACTGAACTGGAAATCCTTAACTACTTCATTGATCTTGTATACGATATTCCTGACAATGAATCACTCGCACTTCTCTCAAAATTCAATGTCAAATATCTGCCGCAACCATGGAGAACATTCTACATGCTGATTGTCAGATCCATCTTAGGAAGAAAGAGTGGTCATGAGCATCCAAGGGTAGAACACATGCAAGTATTATGGGGAATGATGACAATGAAACCGATTAACTTTGCTGCACCAATAATGAGCGACATGCTCCATCACATTCATACTGATCGTAACAGAGCAGTGATTCCGTTCATTAGGTTCACCAAACTACTCATAGCATACTTTTGTGAGAAAACCCCAGACTTTATCAAGAGGATGCATGACAGGACAGAACCGAAAGATATCTTCAATGAAGACCCAAAGATTTCCTTTGTCAAGTCGATCAGGTTCATTCCAAGAACCAAAGGCATGAGAATCCCATAATACTTTTTGAATGATGAGATCAGAATGACTCGGAACTACAAAATCTATGATAAAGCATTTAAGGCTGGGAGAGTTGGCCTCAATGAGAAAGAAGATGAACCAGCATCTATAGTTCGAACCCGAAGCAGGAGGGGTGGCAAGTCTGGTAGCTCGAGCAGTACTACAACTTCACAACAACCAAAGACTGCTCAAAAGCCACCNTGAATGATGAGATCAGAATGACTCGGAACTACAAAATCTATGATAAAGCATTTAAGGCTGGGAGAGTTGGCCTCAATGAGAAAGAAGATGAACCAGCATCTATAGTTCGAACCCGAAGCAGGAGGGGTGGCAAGTCTGGTAGCTCGAGCAGTACTACAACTTCACAACAACCAAAGACTGCTCAAAAGCCACCTACCAGACCAAGAAGGAAAGCTGCACCTAAGCAGATTCCTCAGGATGAACCGTCCGCTTCTTCATCCGAAATAGAAACTGAATCTGATTTTGGCTCTGAATCAGATGAAGAAGCTGATTATGAAAGAAGGTCAAAGGCTCCAGATGAGCAAGAAGAACAACATGATGAAGAAGAAGAGTTTCCAGGGCTTGAACTGACTAAACAATTAAGCAAGCAAACTACTGAACAAGAACAGAGAAGAGGCACGAGTTTGACCATTAATGAACCGAGTGGTGCTCGTAATGATGAAGCTGAAAAAGAACCTCCTGTTGTGCCACTGGTTGACAAGCGAAAACTCAAGAGTATCATTGTCGACACCAGGGGTGATAAGAAGCAGGAAGAAAAAGAATTCAGGGAAGCTGCTCATCTGAATCCTCTACATCCACAACCTCACCAAACACCACTAAATCTTCAAGGACATGAGGTTGGCTCCAACAGCACCGTAGTTCCTCAAACCGAAACCGAACAACGTATTCTTGAAGGGATCATTATCATGAAGGAAGCTACACAGGAAGGAGAACAGACTGAGTACATTACACCTGAATTCGTTGCTCAAGTTGAGAAAGAGGAGGAATTTAAGAAGAAAGTTAGAGAAGAGACAGATAGGTTGCTTCGTGGACTCAATCAAGACGAAGAACCCTTTGACACTGATAAACTCATCAACTCTCCTCCGCACTCATCTTCACAAAATCCACCGATTCCATCAGGTTCACCTCCAAAGGATCCTTCACAACCACCATCAGAACCAGAGCATGAATCATCTTCATCTTCATCATCACATCACTCATCACCACTACCAGCTAAGAAAACATCCAAAAGCAAATCTGACAAGAAGAAGAAGGAAGACAAAGCATCTGTGACAACATCAACGCGGATCAAGAAAGCTCTTGATTTGGCAAAGAAGAAGAGGAAGGAGACACAACAGCCATCCGGAGATCTTAAAGACCAAGTACAACTGCTCTCCAAACAGGTCAAGACTTTGACTTCACAAGTCAAAGATCTCAAGGAAGCTAATGCACTCGTCGACAGGTTACTACATGCCGACATGGGCGAGATGATCAAGAACTACACAAAGGAATATCTGAACAAAAATCTTGCTGCAATTGCTAAACCGGCTGTGTCTTCACTTATTGAGCCGATACATTCAACGTTGAACACCAGGATCAAGCACAGTATTGAACGAATGCTTGAAACTACTCCATTCTACCTCCAAACTAACAAGCCTCCACCAACACCTGAACAACTTCCCATAGAACATCTAAGAGACTTGTTAGCTGCCAAACTCAGAAACAAGGAGGAGAAACACCTGATGAAGCAACAATGTTTGAGGCTCTTCAAGCCATTGCCTCGAAAGAGTCTTGCAAGGATGCTGCTGGACAACACAAACGACCAAGGCAAGATGATGATCCTGACTCTGATCCCAAAAGCAAGAAGTCAAAGAAGTGAGGTACACCATCTTTATCACACCAGCCCAACAAGACCTCTAAGGCTCCTCCTTCCAAACAAAGAGCTCCAGCATCCGGATCAGCTCCAACTCAATCAGAGGAACATTTCGTGCTTCAACAGCTTGATACTCAGGAAGGAACAGGAATAGCAATACATAAATCAGAAATTCCTGCATTTCAAGCCGGTCCATCTGACACAACCAAGACAAAAGAGAAGAAGAAGTCTTCAAAGTCTAAGAAGCAGAAGCAAAAGACTACTCAATTCTCATGGCTAGATATGGACGAAGCTCATGACTCTGATTGGTTGACCACGATGATCAAAGCATAACCACCGCTTGAGATAGACGAACCATTGCCGGGTAATACTTTGCAGATGACTCAGAGTATTATGTCAGGTCTACAAGTTGAAAGGTTATCAATGACTAAACTGAAGCGGATTAATCGTGAAGCCATGGACTTTCTCAAGAAGAGATCAGGAAACAAAGTTGAACTCGATTATCATCACATGGAGAACATAGCCTGTGCTTTATCTGGTTCATTCGACTGGCTCAACCCTGAATCGAATGTCGATACAGAAACGAAGAAACCTTACTTCACAGACTGGACAAAACCACTACCTCTACTCGGCTTTCCAGAAAAACCTAAGATCCCCTACAGACGCTTCTTCAACAACGACTTCCAATACCTCCAGCATGCACACGAGACCTCCAAGGAACGATATGCATCTTCACTCACACTTTCAATTCCAGCAGCCCGATATGAATTACCAGACATTGAAGAGCACGCACCAATCTACTGCAAATCAGTTGTCCAATACAACAGGGACGCTCTTCTCGATATTCAACATTAGCCTGAAAGACGAAAGCTCGGCTATACACACAGACTATATCTGAAGTCAAGTGAAAATGTGAAGCAATTGCTTCGCATCGTTGCTGTTATGGAGATTTTGGAAGATAGGAAATTCGGCTACACATTCATGAAGGAGATTGTCGTTAAGAGACAAGATGAAAAGCGATACAAGTTCAATGAAGCAGACTTCCCAGATCTAACCGTGAATGACATTGAAGACATGTATCTGCTAAAAGTTCAAGGAAAGCTGCTTAACTTTGAACAAGACACTCAATACAACTTCATGGCATCTCTCCTACTNTCGTTAAGAGACAAGATGAAAAGCGATACAAGTTCAATGAAGCAGACTTCCCAGATCTAACCGTGAATGACATTGAAGACATGTATCTGCTAAAAGTTCAAGGAAAGCTGCTTAACTTTGAACAAGACACTCAATACAACTTCATGGCATCTCTCCTACTCTACATCAGACGATTAATTGTTCAAGAAAGAGTGGAAGATCTTCAGCTGGGAGTGGAAAGTTATCAGAACACCATCAACCTTACTCAACCACAACTCATCATTCCTGAAATTACCAGGATGTCACAATACTCTCTAGTGCAACAACCGACATTTGGAATCACCTACCTCAACAGCAAGCATCAGCTTCGTTTCATGAGGTTCGATGAGATTTAGATGTTTTGTGATCTCACACTTCAACGAGTTCGTGATGGGTTAGCAGAAAGGTTGGAGGATGAAAAGAAGAGGCTAAAGGAAGGAAAGGAAACTAGGTGGAAAGCTAATGGACGCAGAATGATCAGAAACTTTGTCCATACGATTGAAGGAAGGCTATATCGACGACAACAGATCAGAAGGTTGGAAAGCTACATCGGTGTTCGACTGTCATTTCCGGTCATGACATTCCGATGACCTGATCCAAAGTTTACGGTCTTCGATGCTTAGCTCAGCTCCCATTCTTCTGGTACAAATATTTCAATATCTTTCTAATATTGTTTGATTTGTAATTACTACGGCTTGTGCACACATAACAGTGTACAACCCGAACTTTGTAATGAAAGGACCCTGTGGTACACATCAGTGCTACAATCCTAATATAAGGAGCGAAAGCTTCTTACTTTTGAGTAGATTTAATCAAACCTTTCAGTATTTTTCAAATCTTCTCAAAAGACAAGTATTACACCTCAATAAGTAATCACTTGTTGAGGGGGAGTACTTGAATCAAAACATCATTCTTAAATCTTCAAATCATGTTGATCTCTCCCCATAAGACTCAAAAAGGCATATTTTAATCAAAACCGTTTAAAAAACAACATTTGATATGCTATTTTTGAGGGGGCGAAAAAGAAAGTGATTAAAATATGATATCAAATAGTCTTATCTCGTACGAGCTCGACTCAGAATTGACCTAGGAATTGACGAAACAACAAATGTTTGAATTCGAAAGGATTTATCCGATTAGAAAGTACCGTTTCGAGAAACTCTTTCTAGTTGTTTACTTTGACGGGTCTAACTTCCTTTTAGGAATGCTAACATCAAGTTAGTTATTAGGGCTAGTTATCACCTAAAAGCTGATAATGCATCCCTTTAACTAAGCAACGTAAACGTGTCCCTCGGGTACATGACTATTAAGAGTGGATCAATTCAAAAGAGCCAACTCTTCCCGCATATGCAAATTTCTGAAAACAATCATGAGCATACGTTGAGGGGGAGTATTTCATAAGAAATCCAAAACCTCATAGTGTTAACAAAAAGTTTTATACTCCAACACACTTTGAGAGATTTTCAATGATTTGGTTCAAAGGCATCAATAGGATAGTTATGGAGTTACAAGGTGACTAAGGATAAGAAAAACCGTCCTATGATCCGCCTAAACCGGAGGGATCTACCCAAGGACATCACCAATAGCTAGAAATTAGAAGTCTTTAGGTATGATATGAAAAAGGAGTAAAGAATGAAAGGAGAAAGAAGGTGTTGAAGAATTAAAAAGAAACGTATGAAAAAGGGTGAAAAGAAATAGCCCTCCATATTAGCAACCTTAGGTCAGACACCGGGTTCAATTCATATGCTACTGGTCGTTGCTAAGGTGACACCGATATTGAAGATATAAGTCGTCATGGACCCAGTGACGCAATGCACCTAAACCTTCTTAGCCACTCAGGCATCTCTCAAAAGATGTTTGTTTCATTTTCACGGGGAACCAGTGTTATCTTCGATCGTCTATTAGAGATGGTTGGTATTGAAACATGTAAAACCCGAAAATCCGTCTTTCCTAAACTTCCCATACAATTTGAATTTTACCTAAGTTGGTGAACTTAACCTAAGTATATGGACTAGAGAATTTGGAATCTACATTATACTTGAACTTGTATCTTATGAAGAATATAAATGTGGACACAAGTTAGTCCAAATCTAAATATCACGCGTCTATATATGACCAGATTCTATGAGAGTTTATACACAACTTAAATCTATGTTACTAAAACATTACATGACTCTACAAGTCACATAGAGGACCAAATATATTTTTGTTTTGAGACATAATATCACACGTATACTAAGTCCACACATAGAATTCGATTCATTTTAACTGTGTAGATAATAAATAGCACACATTTAGCAAGTAGTGTATAGGACAGAATATATTTAAAATATGTGTACACACTTTCTTTTTGAATTGTGGCTAATACACTTGAATTTGAAAAAGAGCTAGTCAACCACACCTCCCCCATACTCGGCTGATGACTTCTCAAGATATCTCCCACTCTCCTCTTTTTCTTCAACCGTATACTACATTTAACTACACATATTTAACCCTAATAAACGAAAAGTGATGGCACATATAATTTTCTCTCCATTCGGTTATCAAGAAGAAGCTGTACGAAGGACTAGGAAGGTGATCTTCAAAGTGGTGGTCTAGTCGTGGTATACTATTACTGATTCGAAGGTGTTGTTTTGGCTTGGACTCGACATTGGTTTGGTCGTGGTGTGATATAGCAGATTCGAGGGGTGTGTGCTCGTGGTTCCTTTGGTTATTTGTTCTCTTCGTTTGATCACGCTTCGAGGGTAACATATCATCTCTTATCGTTGGCTTTTTTTTTCTCTCTTGGTTCTCGTATTATTGTCACATGAAAACTTATGGATCGACTAAAACATGCATGTTATACGAAGCAGAACCTCACTAGAGTCCTAGAAATCTTACAAGAAATCATATAAAGATTTACATAAAATCTTGCTATTCGACTGATGTACTATAATGTATTCGATTACAAACTGTTTTTGAATAAATCTATAACGAGCTAAAGAAAGGTGCATGCATGTTCGGATTAGTTTGTTTCGAAATGAAGAATAATATAAGTGCTTCGGATTGTTTCTGAATTGGGAAATAAAAGGGTGCGAATCGATTTCGGCATGTTTCTATTATACGTTAATACGAAGAGGAAGGATTTGCATGTATGGAATGTTAGTTAAAACTAAATTATGATTTATATGATAAATGACACTTTAGAACCTTAAACTATTATAAGTGGTCATAATTAAAACCTAAGCTATAATATTAATCATTTTAAGCATTAAACCTATTTAATTGTCAATAGTAATCATAAATTGTTAAACTTACTCGGGAAAGTTACTATTTTGGAAAGCTACTATAAATAGAAAGTTACTAAAAATAAAAAGTTACTAAAAATGGAAAGCCGACTAAAACGAGTAATCCGATTTAAAATAAATTATTAATAATAAGACGATCATTAATTCGTGTAGATTCGCTAAAGAATGAGTAACTTTCGATCCTTGTTTCCGATATGGTTTTATTTGCGGTTTGAGGTACAGATATTCTTCCCTTTTCAGTAGGGACTTCTCATGACTTTCGATCCTTGACTTTACGATGATCCCTTTTGATATGATCAGTTTGATATGAGCCTTTGCTATGATTCCTCTGATT
Source organism: Artemisia annua (assembly GCA_014162995.1). Classification (NCBI taxonomy): domain Eukaryota; kingdom Viridiplantae; phylum Streptophyta; class Magnoliopsida; order Asterales; family Asteraceae; genus Artemisia; species Artemisia annua. Next base: position 106,019 of record LBNU01009754.1, on the reverse strand, counting down.
TGATTCTGATTTGCTATCCACTTTGATTATGATTATGTGATTACTAATTATTATGAGACTCAGTTATATTATGCTCTGGGAGCATTCTGTTCTGTTATGCTCTGGGAGCATTCTGTTATGGATAGCCTTGCTTTGTTTGTTCTGATTTGTTCTGTTCTGATGCCCAAGTTTACTAACTACTCATGGAGGTACCATGGGTGTGTCATCGAGGCACCGATGGCATGACACTATCTGGGGCAGTGTGATTAGTCACCGGCGTCCCCGTCTGTTTATGATATGATATGAGATCTCTTGGACACTTTGTATATGTATGATTTGTTTGTGGGGGCGTATGGATGCATCCTAGGATATGATATGATATGATATGATATGATACGATTTGGTTTGGTGACTGGATGTACGTGCCTTGTACCCCTTTCACGTCTGGTACATTGGAGCTAGCTACTCTATGTACACCCTATGAATTGACGGATATGTGATTATGTGATTTGAGACCTATTCGAGTGGCTCTGGTAGGTCGGCTCGTGGCTTTCCTATGTTTCTTTGTGTCTATTCGAGTGGCTCTGGTAGACACGCCTTTGTTGGATACGTACTCTTTAATTCTTTCTACTATCTGATTATGCTTGCACTTGATATCTTTATGATGCTTCATTCATTTGACTTATGATATTTGTTCAGCTATCATTGATCTCTTATGCATTTGACAGATGATATCCATTTCAGCAGGAGCTTTTGATTTCCTTTTTCCTATACTTATATGCATTTCGATTATTTGTTTTGTTTTATATCTGTTCACTGGGCTTTTTAAGCTCAGCCGCATTTCTTTTCCTGCGGCAGGTTTTAGGTTGGAAGCTGGGTTTGGGTGAAGAGTGCATAGGAGCATTAGTGGACTACCCCAATGATTAGAAGCCCATTGACACTTGGATTAGACTTGTACTTGGACTTGGATTCGATTAGATTTTTGTTTAGCTTTGTATTCTCATTCTTGTATAGAGTTAGTATTTCCTTTGTAATCTTTAGAATATCCTTTGTAACTTTATGTTTATAAGTCTTCCGCTTGCGTTGTATGTTCTGATATGCCACCATAATGTGATACTTCTACCCTTGTCTGGTTGGGGTGTTACAAAACAGGAGGCCCTCTGCATAGGAAACCAAATGTGCACTTATCGAGTCTAGAGCCACGAGAAAACATAATAAAATCTCTTAGGAACACAAAATTCTTCCACACTAAGTGTCTTACATCATTGGACACTAAGTGTAAAAATTGTCGAGTCCTTCGCAGATCTTAGCAATCTGCCTTGAACGTTTATGAGGGATTTACTTAGGTATTTCTCGAATGATTGAACGGAAATCCTGCCAGGGTCAACATCAAACAGCCCTGACAGCAGGTCACTTCGGTGATTCCTTATGGATTACGCTTAGTGTGTTCGATAGTTTCAAACGGTCTACAGTCGTGGGGTGATCTCCAGCGACTCACCTAATCATGGGTGTACTTATGTATGTCTGTGTAAGCCCTCTAGGGGGTATCCGATTAGGAACGGCCTGGGTAAGGATTAGAAGGAGTCTTCACACTATGCTGTTGACAAATTTTAATCCCGAACCTGTAAGTACCGGATGTTTTATTGCTAACTATTTCATTTCAGGTACAACAACCATAATGAACACCAGCTTCCACATGCTCATACTTACATCTCAACAGAATGAAAGCTCTCATGAAAGATCGAAGCAACATGAATGCCAAAGATAGATTCCATGCCAAAAGAATCTACAAAGTGATAAAGACAAACGATCTTAAGCAACACACCGTCTAATGAAGGATTCTGCATCAACACAAAGAATCTTCACATACGAAAAGAGAGCTCCTCACTTATGAAAGTTTCAATCGGCAAAGATGTATGAGCATGTCGGAATGATGCAGATCCACTGGAATCGAAGAAAGTGACGAATGGCAGATTACCACATCAGATTGATCACTATCTCATCAAGCAAAGACAAAGAACAAAGAACGATGAATCATTTCAACATAATCATTTTTGAAGACGTCTAAAGCTATGAATGCCACAACTAAAGTCCAAAGACGAAGACGTCAAGCAACCTCAAATGACCGTGACTAACATCACTCTTCAACAACCGATCCTTAGGGGGAGATTGTTAGAACCTAAGTTTATCAACGTTTAGTCAAGTCTCGGTTATTTCAGTCATTGTAATAGGTTGCTAAAATTATCTAAGTTACTTAAGTGAGTTATGTAAACATTATGAAATCCAAACACGTCCAATGGGCCTTAAGCCCATACGTTTAGAAAAGGAAGGAGAAAGGGAATGTTGCCCTAGCTCCTCTCCTATAAATAGGACCTTATGTAACCATTCTCACTTGTTGGTTATTTCATTATCTTAAGGAGACTCTTGCACTTTTATTCTTCTCATTTGATCTAATCAACCAAACTCTATTTCTCATCTTATTTCTAGCAGACGATTGTCCTACCCCGCCTCTTAGCCATCATTCCGGATCCGATGCTGATGACGAGTCATCTGACTCGGATTCTTCTGATTCTACTTCATCCATTCCATCTTCGCTCCCGCCTGCACCGATTCGTCGGCGCAAGCGTGTTCGAGTCCTTGAGCCTTTTGAGCCTGAGCCTTTTATGGAGAGTTTCAAATACCACCCTAATGGTTGTACTCATCGTTTCACGGCTCGGAAACGAGTTCGTAGATCACCTTCTTTTGTACCACCACCACCATCAGTTCCATCACCCGTTTCTTCTATACCATCCCCTGTGTCTTCGCCTTTACCCTCGCCCTCATCACCATTACCTGAGCCACATCCTTACATGTTACCTACCTTCACTACGCCAGAGATTTCGCCACCTATGCCAGCCCCTACTGTTTTCTACTCCCAGACTACCACTGTACCGATTCATTCCCCCGTTTCTTCTCCTACTACTTCACCTCCGCCTACTACTACCGCCGAGACCATTCCACCCACTAGTACCCATAGGAGAGTTGATGCCAGGAGATGTCGTTTCTGTTGGAGGCCATTCGTCTTTGGAGATTCGTAGAGGGATCCTCGAGAGCTGAGGAGCTTGGAGAGAGTTCCACAACCGTGCTTCCGGTCACTGGAGAACCGATGCACCATACTATCCCCCTATTAGCTGCTAGGTTGGTTAGACATGAGGATCGTATTGATGAGATTGTGAGTGCTTTAGAGGAGATTTCTGTTGAGCGAGTTGAGATCATAGAGGAGGAGGTCGCGAACCTCGTAGCCCACAGAGTAGCTCTAGAGTTGGTGTTTCAGCAGATGGGCATAGAGATTGAGGGAGCTATAGATACTGTCGCCGAGTTTGGACATCGACTTGACACTCAGAGTCAGGAGACTCAGGAGCTGAGGGATATTGCTACGATGACTCATCAGATGTTGGAGCATCAGACGCAGGAGTTAGCCGCCGCCAGTGCCACCATACATACACTCCGCACTACTCTTGAGGAGGTTCAGGCCAGAGAGAGGTCTAGAGACGTAGAGATGTTGGAGATGATCAGGATCATCCGAGGGCTAGAGCGTAAATCAGGAGACGCACCTGGAGCATCATAGATTTATGACGTATCACTACGTACTTAGACATCTTAACTTGCCCTGCGCGGCATTAATAATTCTGTATTGTATTGTTTTGTAACAATGTAACAATTATTAAAACCAATGTCTTGGTTACGATTGTACTATAATGATATTAATCTATGTTGTTTTAGTTGTTTGATCTATTGTTGTACCCTTGTGAATAACCATGTTGAGATTCATTGTAAATTTCATGTGTGTTGTTACATTTCGTGATGATTATTTATGAATGATGTTGTGTATCCTAATGTATGTATTCATAGTGTAATTGTAATGCATTTAGTGATGATCTCGACTATTATGGACTTAGTTATGTTTTCCTACTAGTTATAAGGGATCGTCGATCGAGGTTTAACTTACGCACTTGCGATTTTATAGAACTATGGCCCCTAGGAAGACTGCACCTGCCGCCACCTCTGCCCCCGTCATGACTCAAGCTACCGTCAGGAAGTTGATCGCTGATGGAATTGCTGCAGCGTTGGAGCAGCAGGCAAGATCAAGTAGTTAGGTCCGACCTACTGCAGAAAGCGAGACCCCCGCAACTCGCAGATGTAGTTACAAGGACTTCATGGCTTGTAAGCCTACGTACTTCAAAGGAATGGAAGGAGCAACGGAGCTTGCTCGTTGGTTCGAGAGGATTGAGACTGTATTTGTCATAAGCGATTGTGCCACTGAAAGCAAAGTCTCGTTCGCTACAGGAACCTTACTGGAAGATGCTCTCTCGTGGTGGAACGCAACAGCTCAGAAGATGGGCATAGAAGAGGCCTATCAAATCACATGGACTGATTTCAAGGAAAAGATGTTGAAGAAGTACTGCCCGAGAGGAGAGATTAAGAAACTTGAAGATGAGTTTCACCTTTTGGTCGTAAAAGGGTATGACCTTAAGGCTTATGATAGGAGATTTCAGGAATTAGCCCTACTATGTCCTTCTAAGGTGTCATACTTGGAGAAGTATATTGAGGGACTACCAAGGAGCATTGAAGGAAACGTTACCTCGTCTAAACCACAATCTTTAGAAGAGGCAATGTCCATTGCCCAAAGGTTGTTAGACAGGGAGATTAAACGGAACTCTGCTCAGGGAAATTTCGATCACAAAAGGAAACTTAATGATCGTAAGGTAACCAACAACAACAACCGCAATGGATTCCACAACAGCAGTAACAGTAACTATCATCAGGGAAGAAACAACCGCCACATTCAACAGAACCGTCGCCAAGAGATTGTGAAGGCTTACGTCGCAGCACCTGCTAGGACCTCAGCATATGCTGGTAACGCCCCCTACTGTAACCAGTGCAAGTTACATCATAATGGACAATGCTTTGTAAGGTGTAAGAAATGTCAACAGACTGGACATCGTAGTTATGAATGCAAAGCCACAGGAGCAAACTTGCAACCAGTAGCCGTGGTGTGCCATGCTTGTGGGAAGAAGGGACACTACAAGAGCCAGTGTACCGACAAGAACAACAACGCACGTGCTAGAGTTTATGTGATGGATGGAAATGCCCAACAGGACCCGAATGTAGTCACGGGTACGTTCCTTCTAAATAATCGTCCTGTTAAAGTTTTATTTGATTCTGGAGCCGACCGAAGTTTCGTATCTATTTCTTTCGCGCCTTTACTTAATATTTCCCCTACCGAACTACCTACCACTTACGAGATAGAACTAGCCGATGGAGAGCTAGTAAGCACTAATACCATTATTCGAGACTGTACCCTACACCTACTTAACGAACCCTTCACTATAGACCTTATGCCTATTAGACTAGGAAGTTTCGACGTCGTCATAGGAATGGATTGGTTATCCAAGAATCGCGCAAGAATTATATGTGACGAGAAGGTCGTCCATATTCCAATCCGAGACGAAACCTTGATAGTTCGCAGTGAACGAAGTAAGACCCGTCTAAGTATCGTCACTTGCATTAAAGTCGTGAAGTACATCGAACGAGGATGTCAAGCCTTCTTGGCCCAAGTTACGAAGAAGACGTCAGAAGAGAAACGATTGGAAGACGTGCCAGTAGTCAAGGACTTTCCTGAAGTTTTCCCTGAGGATTTGCCTGGTTTACCACCAGCACGTCAAGTGGAATTTCAGATTGACTTGATACCGGGAGCAACATCGGTAGCACGAGCGCCTTATAGGTTAGCACCGTCTGAGATGAAGGAATTATCTGAGCAATTGCAGGAATTGTCAGATAAAGGATTTATTCGCCCGAGTTCGTCGCCCTGGGGAGCGCCAGTGTTGTTCGTGAAGAAGAAGGATGGAACCTTCCGAATGTGTATCGATTACCGTGAGTTGAACAAACTTACTGTGAAGAATCGATATCCATTACCTAGGATAGACGACCTGTTTGATCAATTGCAAGGATCGAGTGTTTACTCGAAGTTTGATCTAAGATCAGGGTATCATCAACTGAGAGTTAGGGAAGAGGATATCCCTAAGACGGCTTTCAGGATGAGATATGGTCACTACGAGTTTCAAGTAATGCCATTTGGTCTAACAAATGCACCCGCTGTATTTATGGACTTAATGAACCGAGTGTGCAAACCCTACTTGGACAAGTTTGTGATTGTATTTATAGATGATATTCTTATCTATTCCCGAGGAAAGGAAGAACACGTTGAACACCTGAAGACCATATTAGAACTGCTCAGAGAAGAGAAATTGTACGCCAAATTCTCCAAGTGTGAATTTTGGATAGAGAAGGTGGCAATTTCTTGGGCATGTGATTGATAGTAATGGTATTCACGTAGATCCCGCTAAGATCGAAGCTGTAAAAATAGGACGTCTCCCACTAGTCCTACCGAGATACCTCAATTTTTAGGTCTTGTCGGGTATTACCGAAGATTCATCGAAGGATTCTCCAAGATTTCTAAGCCGTTAACCGAATTGACTCAGAAGAAGAAGAAATTTGACTGGGGAGAAGAGCAAGAATCAGCGTTTCAATTCTTGAAGAAGAAGCTGTGCAAAGCCCCAATACTCGCATTACCCGAAGGAAGTGAGGACTTTTTAGTGTATTGCGATGCATCAATCCAAGGATTAGGAGCAGTATTGATGCAGAGATTTAAGGTAATAGCTTATGCCTCCCGACAACTTAAACCTCATGAGAAAAACTATACCACCCATGATCTAGAATTGGGAGCGGTAGTATTCGCTCTCAAGATATGGAGACATTACCTGTATGGTACTAAGTGTACGGTTTTTACCGATCACAAGAGTCTTCAGCATATTTTAGATCAAAAGGAGTTGAACATGAGGCAACGTCGTTGGTTAGAGTTGCTAAGCGATTACGATTGTGAGATTCGTTACCACCCGGGGAAAGCTAATGTAGTAGCAGATGCTTTGAGTAGAAAGGAACGGATCAAACCCCTTAGAGTTAGATCCTTAGGAATGACTATTAGATCGCCGTTACCGTCGCAGATCCTTGAAGCCCAAGTTGAAGCACTTAAGGAAGAGAACAGACCGAACGAGAAGATTTATGGCATGCCTAAGAGTAAGAATGGATTTGTGAGGAAACCAGATGGAAGACTGTGTTTCAAAGATAGAAGTTGGGTTCCACTGTATGGAGGAATACGTGACCTAATTATGCATGAATCCCATAAATCAAAATATTCGATACATCCCGGTTCAGATAAGATGTATCAGGATCTCAAGAAGCTATATTGGTGGACAAACATGAAAGCTGACATTGCAGAGTATGTCGGGAAATGTTTGACCTGCTCGAGAGTAAAGGCTGAACATCAAAAACCATCCGGTTCATTGATTCAACCTGAGCTACCAATGTGGAAATGGGAAAGGATAACGATGGACTTCATTACGAAATTACCAATGACATCAAGTGGATCTGACACAATATGGGTTATTGTGGACCGTCTCACCAAATCAGCACACTTCCTGCCGATCAAGGAAACCGATGATATGGATACTCTCGCCCGTTTGTACCTAAAGGAGATAGTTACATGGCATGGAGTGCCGATCTCTATCATCTCCGACCGAGACAGCCGTTTCACGTCTAACTTTTGGCAATCTTTACAGAAAGCCTTTGGAACTAAGTTAGATACGAGTACCGCTTACCATCCACAGACCGATGGTCAGAGTGAAAGGACTATTCAGACTTTAGAGGACATGCTCCGAGCATGCGTGCTTGACTTTGGTAAAAGTTGGGAGAGACATCTACCGTTAGCTGAGTTTTCCTATAACAATAGTTACCATGCTAGTATTAAGGCCGCGCCGTTTGAAGCACTATATGGTCGAAAGTGTCGATCACCAGTTTGTTGGGCTGAGATTGGAGATGTCCAGATCTCAGGACCCGAACTAGTTCATGAGACAACTGAGAAGATAGTGCAAATTAGGAAACGTCTAAAAGCTGCCCGAGATAGGCAAAAGAGTTATGCCTACGTGAGAAGGAAACCATTGGAATTTCAGGTTGGAGATAAAGTTATGCTTAAGGTATCACCATGGAAAGGAATGATTAGGTTTGGAAAACGTGGAAAGTTGAATCTGAGATACGTAGGACCTTTCAAGATCATTGAAAGAGTCGGTCCGGTAGCGTATAAGCTAGAACTCCCTAAGGAACTTAGTAGAGTACATAATACTTTTCATGTTTCGAACTTGAAAAAGTGTTTATCAGATGAAACCCTTGTCTTTCCCCTGAAAGAGATTAGAATCGACGATAAGTTGAACTTTGTTGAGGAACCCGTTAAAATTATGGATAGGGAAGTGAAACGACTTAAGCAGAGCCGCATTCCTATTGTTAAGGTTAGGTGGAACTCTAGTAGAGGACCTGAATTCACTTGGGAGCGCGAGGACCAAATCCGTGCTAAGTACCCTCATCTTTTCGAAATTCAACCCTGAACAGTAATTCGACTTTGGATTCCGGGACGAATCCAATCTAACGGGTGGGTACTGTAATACCTCGTAAAAATTTCATGTCATTTATTAATGCTAATTACAGTTTTATACTAATCTAATTTAACTAAGCCATTTTTACGGACTAATTTAAATTTTTATAAAACCATTACGTGTTACTTGCTTTAGTCACTTTCAGAAGCTATATGATATAGTGTGACTCGAATACCTCCCACTTGCGAACTAGGACCTAATATTACCGAGTGATGTGTATATATATATATATATATATATATATATATATATATATAT
>LBNU01009754.1:48940-61033 GCA_014162995.1 Artemisia annua | reverse complement strand
ATAAAAGTTTGAACTTTTGCTTATGTTTAAAACTCAACTTTTTTATTTGATATTATAATTTACAAACGGCTTTAAGTCAAAATTATGTATTTTTCCCTTTTTATTCATTACTCAATGTGATATTTTTAATATGTCATATTTTGCTATTATGGCAAACTCATTTAATGGGCGTAAATATTGGTCTCTCACTAATGATTCTACATATAGAAAAAGAAAACACTTTGCAATGTTCGGACCTTCTTCTTTTCAGTAACAATTCAATTGCACACGATAAACTCATTCTAATATTTCTCAAAAAGCATTCGAAAGCAACTACTTATATAAACTAATTACGCTTAAAAGTATTATTTAACCATTTAAATGTTGCTTTATATACATGTTCGTGCACATTTTCTTGAATCAATTCGCACATGTGAGCTACATCAATAGAAAACGCACATAAATTACTTGTATATGAAATGCATTAACATAATACATATATCTATATATATGTTTATCTGAGCATGCATAATCTTGTGTGATTTTCATGGTACCTGCGTATGATAACTAAATTAAGAAAAAATAAATACTAAGTTAATTACAAAGATCTAAAAGATGTGTGAATCATCTCCAAAATGTTGCAAAAGAGAATTTATATACCGCTACCAACAATCAACGATCTAAAAGATGTGTGAATCATCTTCAAATGTCATTTATCTGAGCATGCATGATCTTGTGTGATTTTCATGGTACCTGTGTATGATAACTAAATTAAGAAAAAAAGAAGACCATGTTAATTACAAAGATCTAAAAGATGTGTGAATCATCTCCAAAATGTTGCAAAATAGAATTTACATACCGCTACCAACAATCAAAGATCTAAAAGATGTGTGAATCATCTTCAAATGTACATACTAAATGTGATTTTGGTCGGTTTATATAGGCATGAATTAGGTTAAATCATTAATTATTCTTGCAACCTTTCGCAACCCTTGCACTTCATTTAAACGACTTTTAATTCTATACTAAATGCCATTGTAACCCACAGGTCTCTTCATATGCTGCTACTAATTATTAGGAAAAAATAAAGCCAAAAAACACTCGAAATTATATCATGAAGAGCATTAGGTTGTTGTACTCTATGCAATCTTGACGCCTCCACAATAAATTAGTGGGGTTAATCTTATAGTATAATAGATTTTCATTCTCATAAAGTTAAGAAGTTGTAAAGTTTGCATCAACATAAAGTTAATGTATTCGTCTGCTGCCAAATGTGTAGTTGCGACAACAATGAAGAGTGCAAGCAAATGCAATGAGAGTTACACGGTGAAACAAGAAAAAGAATGCTTATGCGCTTATCTTTAATAAATTTAGGGAGGTGATTTACACACCAAAGTTTTTGATTATTTCACCACTTTGTACAACACTGTAATGCATAAAGAGCACACAGTGCAACCTTTTAATGCACAAAATGTATGAAATAATCAAAAACTTTGGTGTGCGAATCACCTCCCATAAATTTATTATTGAACTCGAAAGTATATTGATTGGATATACCATGGCCAATGAACTCGTATATAGTTAGCGCATCCACTATGGTAGACCTTTATAAATGTTTATAATTGTATTTTGACATTAATTTATAAACCTTTATGTTTCATAAACCTAACCACACTATGTATAAACCTTTTCAAGTTTAATAAACATCTCATATAATTCAAATGCATTAAATTATGAATAGGTTCAATATCTTATACCTCTTCATGCCACATAAGCTTGAAATATATGTTTATTATGGTTTATAAGTTTTTAGACCTCTTTATAACTTTATAAACCTTTCATAAACCACCATAGTGGATGCCATTATGCTTCACCAATCATTTATTTTAGGTAACATTCTTTGCATTGGTTTTCAATTTAGGTAAGTTTATTTCATTTTTCATAGTACAGTAAAACCTTTATAAATTAATACTCGATAAATTAATAAACTCGATAAAATTAATAATTTGTCTGGTCTTCACTTGGGATCAGTACAAATTTGGACAACAATCGATAAAATAATAAGATAATAATTTTTTGAAACCCCAGTGTATATATTATGATCCAAAAAGGAAAAATGGTCGACGGAATCCGACGGTTGGGTACCTGATGATATCGATGCCGATATCCCTTCTAAGTTCGACTTGGATCTAGAAAGAACTTCTTTTGACGAAATAAGTAATCACCAAAACAATCTTGGGAACCAAGAAGCTGAAGCAAACAAAAAGGAGAAATCGATAAACTGAAAACTAACACAAACAATGAATCGGGTAGTAGCTGCCCTCTGGGCTTTGAACACATGAAACAATCTATCACGTTTCACTCTCATTCATAGTTCACAACAGATAGTAGTAAGTGTTCCACGTCATTTTGTAAATACAAAAAACTAGACAGACGAGGCATCTCATTCAATCATGAGATGTCTAGGTTGGTAGAGGCTAGTGGAACCTTGGGGTACGATGTCAAAGGATGCAACAAAAATATTTATCACTTGATCAACATAATTGGAGTTGCTATTGTGGATAAATGAATGTGCTATCATTAAACATCTGAGGCACGAAGAAATGAAGGAAACGTGAACGGGTAAAGGAGCTTTGTTTTAAGAATAACATTGTTTTTATAGGCATTCAAGAGTCCAAGATGACACGTCTAGAATTGTTTCATATCAAATCCATATGGAGAAATTATAACTTTGACTATGCATGTAGTTTATCTAGAGGGAGGTTAGGAGGTCTTATTTTTATACAAGACCCCAACTCTATTTCTAAACAGAATATATGGTGTCACGATTCATAGATCATTGTTCAAGTAAAATGGATACATTCCGATGATACCTATTACATGATCAATGTGTATACGCCTCAAGATAGTTAAGTAAAAGCAATGTTATGGTCTTCATTACAAGCTTTCATGCATAATCACAACGGTAAACATATGTTGTTTGGAGACTTAGATGTAGTTCGCGACGAATCTGCGAGATATGGATCAGTTTTTTCTAGGGACGAAGCAGACTCATTTAACACATTTATTAACAATTCTAATTTGGTCGACCTTCCTTTGGCTGGGCATCTATTAACATAGATGAACAAGGTGCAAACAAAAATGAGTAAGCTTGATCGTTTCTTAATGTCATATTTTGCCTCAGATTCTATTTTCGAGGCAATTCTATTTTGGATGCCCGTACTATTGTTGTGGACCATTTGTGGTCAGACCATAATCCGGTTATGTTTCATGTTAGCAAAGTGGATTACGGGCCATAAAAAAATTTCACTCATGGTTGAACCGAAACGATTTGGATGAAGTAATCAAATCCTGTTACTCTAATGATCCAAATTCCTCATTTCACTCTAAATTCAAGTCTCTGAAGCAAGGTGTTAAAAAATGGCACCTAAACACAAAACATAATGATCGTTCCAGGAAACAAGAAATCTCTATTTTGTTAAAATAATTTGAAATCAAAATTGACGCAAGAAGGGCTTCGGAGGAGGATAAATCCACTTGAATCAATTTATTACATGTGTATAATGAACTTGAAAATATTTAGAAATGGATGTTCTTCAAAAATCTCATGTTAAATGGGACACCGAGTGAGACGAAAACGCGAAATACTTTCATGAGCTCCTCAAACAAAAGAGACGACATCAATCAATCCAAGGTATCATATTTGATGGCAGTTGGATTATTGACCCTCATCGGGTAAAAACCGCAATCCTAAATGTTACACCCCGTGCCCGCTTTAACAAAAAAAAATAAAACTTTAACCCGGAAACGTCCCAACTTTAATAAACCTTCTGTTAATCTTTTGACCATTGACAAAAATATATAAACATTCAGGTGGCATGACCATTGACAAAAATATATAAACCATTTTTAAAACAAACTAGACTCAATTACATTTGGAACGATAGGTGGCACGACCTCTAATGACTTACAGTTTGGAAATATGATTTTTCTAAGCTTGACCAAAAACCGAAAAACTCCAATTTATACTCTAACAGAAGCATATGGCCATATGCTAAAAATATCATATGGCCATATTCAGCCCATATGCCTTTAATAAACTTTTTGAAGCAACCATATAACCATATGCTGAAAATACCATATGGCCATATGCTGGTCATATACCCTTATATATAATCTCTAAGGTAGCCATATGCCCATATGCTGAAATTTCATATGGACATATGCCTGCTGCAGATTTTTACAAAGAAAACTATAATAGCTCTAGTTCTAGAAAACCAATTTCCGAGACTTGACACTTAACAAAACTTTCTAGAAATCATCAACATAATATAAGCCATCACTAATCATCACCATTCATACTTTAACCAATTACATCCTACTTTATCATTCTTTTGCTAGTTATGCCAAACTAGCCTTACCATCTACTTCCATATAAGCACATACACATCAAGTCATTCCATAACCTTAACATAAACAACACATAACACATAATGCATTGTAATCCATATAACATTAACTTATAACCGGTTTACTTACCTTTATTCCAAGCTAAGTCAAACATCATCATCATCATCATCATCATCATCCTTTACCATTAAAATCAATACCTATTAATACATTAATCAACATCATGATCAAGGGTTTATATAACCATTTAAACATACTCAACTTCCTTTACAAGTCATCATATGATCATTCCTTGTTCATATGATGAAATCCCACTTCCTCATTACTATAGCCTCATTAGAATCAAGACAATACAACACTTACTTGTAGATAGATCATTACTGAGCTCATCTCTTGATAGGGAACACATAGCCTTCATTATAAGGACCATCAAGCCAACAAGCTTATGGTTTCCCTCCCTTTTCTCTCTTATAAACCGACCTCAACACACACCTTTCTCAAGTCTTCTCTCAATTTCTAGAAATCTCTACATCCTAGATATTTACTTGCACAACTTTGGCCATATGGCACATAAAGCCCCTCCATTCCTTTTCTTCCTATTTTGGCAACATATAAACTTATAACACATTTAACCAATTACCACTTTAGTCCCTTAAGTCCCTTCTTAATATATTATGACACAACATATCTTATATTACCACACTACACATTATTTGACTATTACTTCGACCACCGGGTTTGACTAACCAATCACGTTAAACTTTAGTCAACTTCATCTAGGGTGGGATCTATTTGTATCCCGGAAACGGGTGTAACACTAAATTGTTTCAAAACTAAGTTTCAAGAAACGGAAGCTTCTGTTTCCTTTAATTCATTGGTTGGGGCATCAGTTCTAAATGATGTGGATAGAGGAAGTTTAGAATGCCACGTCTCGTTTGATGCAATTAAAGTTTCGGTTTGGGAATGTGGAACGAATAAAGCGCCTGGGCCGGATGGTTTTTCGTTTTTCTTTATCAAGACTTATTAGGACTTACTCAAAGACGACATCCATAGCTCTGTGGTTAATTTTATGTCTTCTGGTCTCATGCCACCTGGTTCTAATTCATCATTCATCATTCTTGTTACCAAGGTTGTTAACCCGATTCATATTAAAGATTTTCGGCCTATCTCTTTAATAGGAGTTCAGTACAAAATCGTTGCAAAACTTCTCGCAAATAGTTTATCAAAAGTAGTTGAAAAAATTATCAGTGATGAGCAATCTGCGTTCATTCGAAGTCGCCAAATTCTCGATGGTACTCTCATGATGAGTGAGGTCATTGAATGTTATAAGAAGAAAAACAAACAACTCCTCATATTCAAAGTCGACTTTGGAAAAGCTTTTGATTCTTTTAACTAGAGGTATCTCGATTTTGTCCAATCTCAACTTGGTTTTGGTTCGCGATGGAAGAATGGATTCAAGCTTGTCTTCAGTCAGCTAGAACTTCAATTCTAGTTAACGGAAGCCCATCATCGGAGTTTTCAATTAAAAGTGGTTTGCGTCAAGGAGACCTATTATCTCCTTTCTTATTCATTATAGTCATGGAAGGTCTTCACCTAGACATTAATGAGGTTGTCCAAGAATCTAATTTGTGGAGCTTTTGTTGGTGCTTCTGATTCTAATGTTTCTCACCTTTTCTTTGCGGATGACATTGTTATCGTCACAGAATGGAGTAAGCATGACATGGATAATCTTATTCGGGTTTTTCAGGTGTCCATCTAGCTTCTGGTTTGAATATTAATATGCATACATCTAATGTTATTGGTGTTGTTATTCCTTCAGAAAATGTTGTTGCTATGGCTCGTGGAACAGGTTGTGAAGCTGGGTCCTTAAATTTTAAAAAAACTCGGCTTACCAATAGGTTATAATATGAGCGTATCGACAATTGGTCACACTTAGTCTCGAAGTTCAGTGATAAGCTGTCGAATTGGAAAACCAACCTTCTTTATATCGGAGAGAGAGATTGAATCTAATCAAAGTTGTCTTGGGTAGTGTAGGGATTTATTATATGTCTATTTTCAATGTGCCTGAAACAACAATTCGTTCTCTTGAACGTAGTTGTGCATCTTTCATTTGGGGAGGTGATGAAGACTAGAAAAATATGGCTTGGATCAAATGGGATTTGGTTTTGGCATATTTGGTTAAAGGTGTTTTAGGATTGGGGAGCTTGAAAGCTTTCAATTTAGCTCTTCTTCTAAAATGGCATTGGAGGTTTGTTAACAATCCGAATGCTCTATGGACTCAGCTATTAAAGTTATCCATGGTGATCAAGATGGGTTCGATTTTAAAGCTTGCAAAACTGAAGGTGTCTGGGATAAATCTTATAATGTTCGCTTGTGGAAGGAAACGTGGCTAGGAGATGTTCCTCTAGAAGTCCGTTATAACAGAATTTTTTGTTTAGACTCACATCAAAATTGTTTCATTAGCGACCGTTTTGTTAGTGATTCATGGCAATGGAGTTGTAGTAGGCAATCATTAGGAAGTAATAACACAACTTTTTTTTTAAAAAAAAAATATCTTTTCTCTTAAGTGATCTCCATGATTTCCATTTTGGCTCTGCCCAGATTTTTGAAGTAGAAACTTGGATCTAGATGGATGATTCACTGTTTGTAACGCTAGACTTCATATTGATGACTTTCTCCTACCATCATTGTTGTCTAGTACAAGATGGTACAAGTTTTTGCCTCGAAAGGTAAACATCTTATGGCGTCTTTTTTGGATCGTCTTCCCACTCGTTTAAATCTTTCATTTCAAGGTCCCGAAATCAATTCCATTATTTGTCCAGTTTGTTGTGTGGATGTTGAATCTAGAGATATTTTTTTTGGGCATGCCACATGGTGAAATCTATTTGGCATCTATTCGCACTTGGGTCGATATTCCTTAGCCAGAGACAACGTCTAATAACGAGCTTTATTCCTAGTTGGATTCTTAGAATAGTTCAAAAGACTAAAAGGATCGCTTGCCGGTATCATCACTACAACTTTGTGGTGGATTTGAAGTTTACGTAATGATGTCACTTTTAGCTCCTATAATTTAAGAAAAAGTGACATTTTTCATAATATTAGATTTTTTTCCTTTTTCTTGATTAAAGTCTAGAGGTTGTAAAATTTCTTGTTGGAATGATTCTCTTAAATATCCTTTGTAATTTGATTTAGCTCTTTGCTAGTTGCTTTCTTTTAATATAATTTGTCGTTAAAAGAAATAAAAATTAATGTAAAGAATGGGACCCTTTCTTGCAATTTCCTTTATTTTATTTGCCATTGAGCTCTTATTAAGCTATAGTTTTTTTTAGGGAATTTGCATATATATTTCTCTAAAGATGCAAAATTGCATATATATCCTTTGCATGCATAAGATTATTGTATCATGTGTATCAAAAACTTATACTAAGGATATGTGTATGTAATTATTCACCTTTAGAAGAATATAGATGCAATTCATTTTGCTTTTTCTTATTTTTCTAACATATTAAGCTACAGTTCACCAATATTAATTTTACATTTAAAAATACATTTTTTATAATCCTTCACATGTTGGGGTTTTTAGAAATAAAAATAATTAAAAATTATTAAGATACCTAAATGTTGTTTAATTTTGTATCTAAATCCGTGTGATAACATCTTATTAGTTTAACACTTTTTTACTCTGTTTATCTCAAAATTATTATCCACCTTTTTGTTTTGGAGTGTCCCAAAATAATTGTTTACTTTTTACTTCAACCAATCAAAAGATAATTTAGTGTGTGTAAATTATATTTTACTGGTTGATGAGTGTAGTTGTCGACTTTTTTAAAACTATTGTTTTTGTTTGGGGCAAATAATTTAGGGATGGATGTAGTATAAATCAATAATCTACGTCCACACAATTTTTTTTTTTTTTTGAACTTACGTCCACACAAGTTTATGCACAAATTTATGTATGCATTTAGATCTCTCACTCATTTGTTATCAATCTAACATAAATTCTTTATTTTTATTTTGATATTTTTAGACATGTGCATATGCTATTTGTTATTACGAACTGTTTAATTAAATAATAATTAATAAATAAATAATCATGTTTTAAAAAATGTAGAGAACGTTGTATAAAACGAATATTTAAAACTTAAAACATAAATCTGAATTTAAGATCGACCCCTTCTTTTAAGTTTTGTTGAGGCATAACTTTTGAAAAGAGAGGATACATATACTTTTGATGAAGATTGCATTTTGGTGGGAGGTGGTGGGTTGTTATTGATAAAATAGTTGGTCAAAGTTTAGAAGATAAATAAAACTCATAAAGTAACGTTTAACCTAACCTGCTATAATCACATTTGGTCAAAATTATACCCTATGATATGACACAAATTCTCTTAAAGGATGATATACAAACAAAACATGGGACCATACTATCATTTATGTTTCTATTAACTAATTTGAGGTTCCACCATCTTTTGAAACCATCCGTAATGAATGTCGAAGTTTTGGTCGGTCGGCCCTTCAAATGCGTCCCCCCCATTGGTCCAGAACGCGTCTCCCATGAGAAAAATGAAGCACTTGGTCGAACGAGTCCTCTCTTTTTGTTGTGTCTAAGTGTGTATTTTTAAATTGTTTTGTAGGTATTTTTGTGTTTAAGTGGAGTATGTTTTGAGTGGTGATTGTGATCATCTGCGGTCACCATTACTACTAGCCTTAGAGAGATAGTTGTTCTATAATTTGTACATTTTAATGTATAAACAACTAACGCAGTTTATAGTTAGTGCAAAGTGGAGAATCTTTTTTATTCCAAGTCTTATAAATTAATTAGTGTGTGTTAAAATTAAAAAATGTGCAAATCAATTTTCACCTATTCATGTTGGAAGATTTTAATTCATAAGGAAATTCATATTTGGTATATAAAACCCAATCTCCATGTCATAAAATTTGGCAAAAACTGCATGCTAGCTGTATGAGTTTCAAGTCGTTAAGAAAATAGCGAATCATACACAAAACACCTCTCATTGTTAAGTACATTATGCTTGTAGTTTCATATTAGTCACTATGTTATTGAAGCGTGTTTTGATCATAGTTTGTATTTTTAATGTGTAATTTTGATATGCAATATGCATTTCCATATTATGTTATTACAATTATTCGATTTATGAGACTATGTACGTCAAATGGTACTCTTTTTAATTAGAGCAATCATAACTACTCATAACTTATGTCGGACAAAAAGCTTGAAAATGTTGCGTTTTTACCGAACCTTTGGGACTCGAAAACAACAAAAGCCACTATTTAACTTAACTATATTTTTGGGTAATCTTTCACGAGTATAATATTCTAATTTTGATAGAGAAAAATGATGGTTTTTGGTACACATGTTTGTTTTGACTATTTATTTGTGAGATAATGGTTTGGCCACATCATTCTACATCAACATCTTGCAAGTATGAGTAATGTCTGGTTTATAGTAGTTTTGGTTAATGATAATGATTTTGCATATAAAAAGAAGATAAATGAAAATGAGAAATGATTTTTTTGTGTCCGATATGTGGTTGTTCTCCGGAGCCGTTCAACCACATTCTTCTCAATTACCCAAAGTTACGGCTTGTTTGGAAGATAGTATATAGCTGGTGGCAAGTTGCTGCCTTTTTTAACGTTTCAGTCTAAAATGTAATTTTGGTAAACTTTCTGCCTCATTTTTCTTTTTTTCCCAAATGCAAACTATCTATCCATCGAGTAATACAATTGCCAAAGCCTTTCAAATTATTACTACGTATTTGTTTCCTTACTTTTGGTATGTTTGGAGGTGGCAAAATAAGATTTTTTATGCCTAGCTTCTACTGTAGTTTGCAATGTGATTCGTGAATCCGTAATCCTAAAGGTATTTTTTTATTTATAGTTTTATTGTTTGAGGGTTGGGGCTCTTTAGTTTGCGTGTAGTTTTTTTTGGTTAGAGCATTGATTGTAATGACCAACTCTTATGTCTAATTATATATCTAATTTTATGTGACATTATTCTATTAGTGATAGTAGAAAGACCAACTTCATCACAAACCAATAAAACACTTTCAGATCACTTTAGACATAAAATTAAACACTCATTTACGCCCCTAATCATTTTCATATCGGTTATTGACTTATTGCCTCAAAAATCAAAATTGAAGCAATGAGGGGAGTGTAACAGTAGTACAGTATATGGTTGTGTACGTATGACCAAGAGAAAAGTCACTAATTCTTCAGGTACGAGCCTCATTTGACCTAATATTACCAACCACAACATTCACAAACTAATACTGTAGCAAAACATGCTCCACTTCCCAAGATTTGTTGCTTTTTTGTCACTGAGTAGGTTATGACGTTCTCTTTTACAATTTGTACCATTCATGTTTTTTGGGTTTTTATATTTTATTTTTATTTTTATAATTTTATTTATATTAAAAAATTATGAAGTGAAAAGCATTGAATAAAAAATTATAAAATTTTACATTTTAAAAGTAATAAACTGTAAAAAAAAACGTAACTGATAAAAAAACTATATTATACTGTAAACTAAAAAAAAACATATTTTTATATATTTTTATATATTTTTTAAGCCAAAGGGCTATGTATAACATAACCCTTATCTCAAATAGTAATTTTGATCTTCCTATTTAATGATGTTCCTACTATACTAGAATTTGAACCACAACTTCTTGATTATTATTAAATATCTCAAAATACCGCTGGTCACTTTCTTTTTATGTTTTGTTAATTGTTAATGAAAAAGTTAGCAAGGTTAAATGGCGAAACTCATTGTATTTAATACATTTAAAATCTATTCTTTATCAAAAAAAAATAATGCGCTGAAGCAAAATATAAAAACTTTGGGTTATTGCAGTGACTACTTATTATGTAAACCCTTAGACTAGCAGTGACAATGACTATAAAAGAGACCAAATTGTCCAGTCAAATTAACATCAACTCAGTTTTTTTTTAAAAAAACCAAAAATAGACCAAATGTTCGTAGTAAGAGGACCGCGCTTGTGACCGAACTGTTAGAATATATGTATCATGACATTCATATAATAATTATATCAAAGTAGCACATAATAGCGGAAGCAATAGGATCAAGTATAACATATAATTATTAACCAAAACTAAATAGAAAACATACCTCAATTGCACTTCTTGATTTAGGGATTGAACAATGATGAACCCTAATTAGGGTTTAAGTAGATCAATGAATAACCCCTTACCTTTTTGTTATTCGATCTCTGATAACAACAATGGTGTGGTTGTTACCTCGTTCTTGTACACACAAACTACTAACGAATTAAAGGTTGATGCAAGTAAACAAAACACTAATTTGATTAACAAAATTTTCGACCCAAAACTCTTGTAGAGCTTAGGGACGATCGGCCAAGAAAAAGAGAGGGAAAAGAAAACCAATTTTAGGTTATGAGTACAAGAGGTCAAAAACTAATAACCTTGGGTTTCTTTATATACTAGTTGGGAAATCTTTGGGAACAAGTTAGGTCAAGAGGGATTCCCCTCTTGTGTGTGGATCGACCGGCCAAAGGCACCCTTTGGGTCCTTCCGGATCCTTCTTGCTTCCTAATTTCAATCTAGTCCTTTTCCTTGTCATTTAACGATAGTTAGTCCTTAACCTTAATAACTAACGACCGTTAAGTCCGTTTAGTGTTTAAATAATAATTATAAACTAAC